>JAUMHD010029286.1:0-27772 GCA_032359135.1 Ulvella scutata | reverse complement strand
TTGGCTAAGAGTTCTGGGAAAGACTTTCGTGATGGTGCTGTTGTGCCATTCGAGTGAAGTGGTGGATGTTTTGTGTTCGTAGATTTTGGCTATTTGGGTTAATGCCTATTTACTACCTTTCCGGTTTGTAAAAGCATGAATGGAGTTTCAGTGTAAATTTACGTGTAAGTTTACACTGCACCACGTGCGATGTGGCTTTGCCCTTAGGGAGTGAGCGCAGCGCATCTGCCATGCCGTGCTCTTGTTGACACCTGTAGGCACATCTGGCAGGTGCCATGAAGACTTTAGCACTAAGCTTGGAGGTGAAGAAACGAAGGAGTGTCGCCACTCCAGAAGATGACCACACATGGCATGTCACATCGAACGGCACCGTCCCCTATGCATGTGTGCTGCAGCTGCTGGAGGAACAATGTGGCTTTGGCGAACTCAGGACGGGAGCCTAATGAGTGTTGGTGGAGCGTTCGATGACCAAACTCTCAGGGGAATTCACCTGGCATGCATTCGAGGTGTGCAGACCCCTGTATCTCAATTGTGTCCTGCCTTTGGGTCAAAAAATCAAACCAAATAAGTAAATTCTCGGGGCATTGTGTATCGGCGTTACTGCAGTGCTTGCCAGGTGTAACAGCATTGTGTTTTGTCATGATTATCGCAGCGCAGGTAACACTGCTGGGAAGACTTTTGTGGTGGTGCTGTTGTGCTATTCTAGCAAAGTGGTCCATGTTTTCTGTACATTGATTTTGGCTATTTGGGTTCATGCCTTTTAACTACCTTTCGGGTGTCTCACAGAGTGTGAATGGCCCAGAGTACACATCACAGTGCAACGACGTACCAGTGGTTAATATCACCAGGGGGGAGGTTTGTTACGATTGTAGGTGAAGCTACTATATCAGTGACTTCATCGCTCCTAATGGCAGAATATTTGGTAACAGCACAGAACTTCACACATATGAAGCGCATGCATGCATGTGTGTCTGAATCCTGGCATGCAGTTGCGTTCATTTCTCTTGAACACGACCCTGTCACCTTGTTTCAAAGCTGTTCTGTGGTAGCTCATTTCGAGGCGCATGCTGCCACACGTTGCTGTTTTGGCAATGTTTCCACCACGCATGCAGCCTGGCAGTACTGCTGTGCTAGCACGCGCTGTGCATGCTTGCCATGCATTCTGCCACCTTCGCAATGCATGACCTTGCAGGGCGGGCCTTTGGCGGTTCAAAACCCTAAAGACAATCCTGCAGAGAACCCTAAGTATCCGCGCGAAGTTGTACATCGGCTCTTACAACACGCACAGTCAACCGGAGAAGAGTTCTACAAGTCAGACACGGACTTCAAGTTGGGAATGGCCAAAGACGATGTTCAGAAGATCAGAACATTCTTCCAACATCAATAGCCGGGCGACCCCCTCATTCCTTTACCACCAGAACAGCACAGGATGGTCGTTTCTTTGTCTGGATGTACACAGCCTATCAGTTTTGCTGCCATCCTGCCAGAGGTCACAGAGTGGCCAGCCCGCTGCGTGTCTGACAACATGCAACCTCCAGACATCGAACATCGTTCTGAGTCTGATGTGGCGGCTTCAGTGATGGAGATACAAAACGCTGCCATGAACTACCTTTTGTGGTTCAATAAAGGCCAACAATGCAGGTCCCGCGTGTGAAACTTTTACGATGTGGAGGTTTTGAGAAACCAGGACATTACAAACTTCCTATAGGGTTGCAGGTCGTATCAGAACTTCACACTATCTTGTTCTCGATCTAGTTCCCGCTCTAGTGCTCGCTCTAGTTCCCGCTCACAGAGTGGATACGAGTCAGGCGCAGGCACTGAGAACAGCAGAGCGAGATTTTCTGGGGCTGGTATGATGCACACCACACACCAACACCAGCACACCGAGAGTTTCTATGAAACTCCACGCGATCAAAACTCCCACGAGAGGCGGCGTGATGCACACCAACACCAGCGCACCGAGAGTTTCTATGATCCTCCACACTATCAACGCTCCCACAAGAGGCAGCGAGCAAGCACTCGAAGGTCATCCATCTGAACCCTTGAGAGCAGCTTCCCTGACACTCGTGCCATTCCAACTCGCACAGCTAGTGTACATTGTTGGAGCACATAAGGCAAAGGGGACTTGGCACGGAAAAGACCGGTGCTGAAGGAGATGACGGACTGCTGCAATGAGCTGCTTCCAACTCTTCCAGAAAGGTTGCGATTTCATTTCGCATACAACTGTGCTGGTAGATGCCTCAGGTTCTATCTCGTGTGGCCATGCCACAACCCGCAGCTGCCCCCCGGGGAAACGTTTCTCGGACATTGTCATACGGTGCGCTCCGTGCAGTTTTCCAGAACCGGCAGCATGCTTAGAGGTATTGCTATTGCGACGTGTCAGCCAGTGTCACACAAATGAGTGAACTTTTGTCGTGGTAGCCCTGGAAAAGGATGAATTGTTATATGCAATACCTTCCAGAACTAATACTTTAAAGTATTCCGCTGATAGATATAGTCTTTCCTCGTGCTGGGAAAGACTTTCGTGATGGTGCTGTTGTGCCATTCGAGTAAAGTGGTGGATGTTTTGTGTTAGTTGCTTTTGGCTATTTGGGTTCATGCCTATTCACTATCTTTCCGGTTTGCAATTACTATGTCTTTCCTCGTTCCATTACCGTATCCCTGGAGCTTTCACTTCCTTTCCGGTTTGTCAAAGACTTTACATTATCCCTGGAGCAGCCGCGAACGATCGCAGATCTCTCCCTGCAGCTCGATGTGATTGCCGGTTGTGTCTACAAGGACTTTCTTACGGTAACTCAAGTGGTCGTCATTCCTATCGTGTTCCAGCTAAAAGAGGGAACAGGAAAGGACTTTCTTGATGGTGCTCCGGTATCATTTCAGTTGTTCGTGTATATATGGAGGTGCTTTGTAGTTTTAGTCTTGCATGTTATTCGGGTTCCCCTGACCTTACTTCGCCTTTCCCAGGTTTGAAAAGAACATGAAAGTGTTGCTGGTTTCCAGTATACGTCTAAAGAACATGAAAGTCACTGGTGAATGCGTGAGGAAGGGACATGCGCTCCCTGAAGTACCTGCACCGTTCAACGCACGTGCCTTCCAAAGTCGAATAGCGTTCCTTATGAACAGCCTCATATATTAGATCTGCTCCGAATGCTGCTTATTGCTTGCCAGGATGCCTTGCTTGATCATGCATGTACAAGATCCTTCTTGATCACGCATGTACAAGATCCTTCTTTCTCATGCATGTACAGGATCCTTGTCGCTCATGCATGAACAAGAGCCTTCTTGACCATGCATGTACAAGATCACCGCATGTCAGAGGCACACCGGTCACTGTCTGCCGCGTGCAGGATGAACTCCTATGCTGCAACTTGGGCACCGCACACGGCAGGCTGCAGGCATTCCTGGCTTTTGTAAAGGTGTTTGTAACCATGAGCATCGCATGTTCAAAGCTTGAGACCTGCCGTGCGTTTGCAAAGAAGTCATCTCCTGTAATATCCAAGACGCTTCCCGCGCACTTCCGCAGCTGGGGGATCCATCACAAAGTGTTCCAAAACAGCGACGGCAACATGCTCAGGTCCATCTTCCCAGCAGGTGTGCTACACGTATTAAACAGGGCCATCAGACGGTTGTATGGGCCATTACAAACCGGAAAGGTAGTAAATAGGCATGAACCCAAATAGCCAAAATCAACAAACACAAAACATCCACCACTTCACTCGAATGGCACAACAGCACCATCACGAAAGTCTTTCCCAGCACTGGTTGTATGGGCGGCACGGTTGTATGGGGAGTCATGACTGTATAGATTTACCCCGTGGGACGTGGCTGGGCCTACCAGAAAGCAAAGATAATGTCCTAATACTGGGTTTGAGACCGTTGGATTGAGATTTTGTGCGCTACAAACATTGATCACCAGTGTCGCTTAGTTACATAGAACAATTCTCAATATTTGGGGCTATTTTTTTTGGGTGTGTGCCCTAACAAATTAAGCGACACTGGTGATCAGTGGCTGCAAACAGTTCCCTGTAGCCATCCCTGCAGGTTTGCTTGCTTGCTTGCTAGGCATCTGCTGATTGGACACTTGTGCCTGCATGTGTTTGAAGGTTGTCAACTCATTGAGATGCATGCATGCAGACAGGTATCATGCAGGTCGAGGAACAGACCTCGACATCACCACGTTTGCTTATCAGGCTGTGAAGGCAGGCCAGAAAGATGGAGAAGTGAATGCTAATTGTATTGTGCGTGTCCTGAGTGGCCCTGCTAAATGTGAAGGTCAAGTGGAGGGCTCAGGGTTCTGTGTGAAGCTGGGGTATGCGGGCCAAAAGCATCCGGGAGAGCACATGACTCAGCTGGTGTGCATCTAGCGATCTCACACTTTGCAGAACTTCCATGCGGGCCTCCGTTGCAGTGGTGACCTTTGCGTTCGTTTAACTGGAACTGTGTGTAAAGTTACAGGCATTACTCCATAGCATGGCTCGTGTACCAGCAAATAATCGCATGCAAACTTAGCTCGACCTCGGTAACTTTAACTGCAACTTCACACACCCTTGTGTTCGGGGTTCACACAGCTGTGCAGGCTGGGTGGGTCACTGAGATGTCAATAGTAAGTAAGTCCTCCATAGCACTTAACTAAAATGTCGCCGCGCTTGCCGTCCCCTGACTGCATGCCTTGCATCACACCCTCCTTGGGCTCCCAGCTTGTGCTGTAACCTGCCTTGGAGCACCCGTACTGCACCGAATTTGTACATATCAATATAACCTGGTACTTGCCCAACAGTTGCTCATGCAATACGCTAGCCATTCGCAGTGACATCACGCGCTGCAGACCGGCCAGCACCTTGCCGTTGAGCCCCTCAGTAGTGAGACTCATTACCTCTTGTTGCTCACAGATTCATGCACCATTACATGTGTTACAGTGTTTACCTGCTGCCAGAGCTGTTGCATCTGTGTGCCAGACTCACCAATCACAAACCACTAGCGCTTCTGGTGGTGGCACTCGACGTGCACTGCTACTGCTGCTTTCATCGTTGGCAACCCACCTCGTCTCTTCCTCCCATGTGACCACAGTATGGGATGCTATGCTTGGGATATACATGCTTCCTCCCATATAACCACAGTATGGGATGCTATGCTTGGGATATACATGCTTCCTCCCATGTAACCACAGTATGAGATGCTATGCTTGGGATATACATGCTTCCTCCCATTTAACCTCAGTATGGGATGCTATGCTTGGGATATACATGCAACACTGTCATCATCAGCAGTCCCCGTCCAGGTTGTTTACTTTTACTGAGAAGATTCATTGTGTTGTACAGATTCTCCGATGGCTCGTCCGAGACATGTTCAGAGCAATCTGGTTCTTGAATGAAAACAACCTCATGCATGGCGACATTCGCCACCCAAACATCCTGTACAGCTCGGGTGTGAAAGACAAAAATTGCGCATGGGTTTTCACACTGATTGATCTAGACGGTGTGGTAAGTGTTGGTAGGTCGTTGGAAGGGTTGAAGGAGGGTCGAACCGCTTTCATGCTTCTTGACAATATCCCTAAAGATGCTGAAGAGGGCACAATAGCGCAGTTCGAGAAACAGTGCTATCAGCAGCTTAAAGATGTGTGGTCGGCAGGGCTGCGTTGCGACTGTCTTCAGGTGATTGCTGTGGCTCTTCGCAGTGTCAGACAATCGGGCCATGAGATGCACCGGCCACATGATGAGTTGAAGCTGTTCAAGGCGTTCGTATCTGATGTGCTCGGAGATTCAGAAGAACCTTTCACGAGAACGGAAAGCATTGTGAAGGGCATTGCTGGCGTGGAGGATGCAGAACATGGCACGTTCTGGGACACTGTATAAAACCGGAATAGCGTGACCCGTGTTTAGAATCGGCCGGCCGCGGGCTATGAATTCTTGTAACTGTATGCATGGCAGACCGTGCTGTGGCCCTCTGGTGCTGTGCACCACTCTCGGTGCAACTTTCACATGCATGACGACAACGGCGGCGGCGGTGGCGGCGGCGGCCCCAAGGGTCAATATGAGCCTCCCTGAGCTAAGGTGACGGCGGGAAAAAGTACTTCCCGTGATAGCCTGCCCTCCATTCCAGGTGACATGGGTTCAATCCTGCTGCAAAACACTCACAAGAATCGGATGCTGGTGCAGTATTTATCTTTGGGAGCGTGCCACTGAGTACTGTACATGGAACGAGCAGCAATACCTTGCCGAGTAATGCCCACTGTGAAAATTGCATCGATAGATCGATAATTATCACGCCCACTATGACCTTGGCCCACTTCCCAAAGACATGGATGTGCAAGAAAATCCCCACTAATCGAAATGCAAAAAACATCAAAGATCATGCCAACCCTGAAGGGGCGGGGCCTCAACACTCCTACGAGGGGCGAGGAGGGGCGGCCACCTGGAGGCAGCCACGCCATACCCTATAAAATGTGTAAAGTTATCCTAGAAAGGCCTCAGCCTGAGCAACCCTAAAAAGAAAATTTGCTTCACGCAGCATCCGTATTTCCCACAACTGTACACTGCCTGTGCATGACTCCCTACCAACACGCCACTGACGTATACGGCCCCGACACCACTTACCATGCCATGGACAAGTGCGCCACTAAGCCACAGACCCCACATGTGCGCCGCTACGCCAGATACACATGCGCAACTAAGCCACAGACCCCACATGTGCGCCGCTACACAAGGTGGCCCTGGGGGCCAAAAGAAACGAAGGGATGGAAGAGCGACTGCATGCATGGCCACACGGGACCAGGAGAGCAATCAGAAAGGTCGCAGAGAACGCTGTCTCACGCAGGCAGACACAGGGGCGCCAACATGGACCTAATCATCATCAATCGAACCAGGAGGAAATAAAGTTACATGCATAACTCCAAGTGTGTAAAGTTACAGGTATGACTCCATAGCATGGCGCATGTACCAGCAAATCATCGCATGCCAACTTAGCTCGACCTCGCACCAACTAGGAGGAACAAGACGCCTTGATGGAGCACACCCACTTAAGAGTGCTGGGAAAGACTTTCGTGATGGTGCTGTTGTGCCATTCGAGTGAAGTGGTGGATGTTTTGTGTTAGTTGATTTTGGCTATTTGGGTTCATGCCTATTTACTACCTTTGCGGTTTGTAAAGACTGGTTCAGTGTGCTGGATAAAAACGCCGAATGCATCTTTGACTCCGACCCCCCCCCCCCTTCCTTTGGAGCTTTCCTAACTGGCCTTCCTGCCTCTGGGCCTTCCTTACCACCGTGCGGTTCATTAGCTCTATCTATCTATCTATGTACCTAATAAAGTTTTGCACGGAAAGACGTTGACACCGATACTCTCTCACTTCCAACTCTTCGGCCCCGACAGCCACGTCACACGATTCACAACATACGATTTCACACGTGAAAACCTCTCGGATTCAGGCGGTGGCGTGCAAAGTGCTGCGCGCCTAGCCCGTCGACATGCACGTCGTGGCACCAAGCCACTTCGCACCCTTGCCCTCATCTGTTCATACTGGTACCCTTCCCCCGTCACACACTGACAGAACAATGTGAACGACAGCATCAGCTCGGATGGATGCAAGGCGCTTGATAACGATACTACGTACCATGAAGTAAATCACAATGGCAGGGTGATTCAGTGCAAGAAAACACACTATCGAACTCAGAATATTACCTAAGACACGCTTGCTTGACGATCATTGATGTATGAACATGTATGTTACTCAAACACAGGCTTCCTTGGAAATACCGTGTATGACTTCAGAGGGGCAAACTGTTGGGATTCAGGCTCTGCAGTGCAGAGTGATGAGCGTCAAGCCCGTCGACGCGCGCCACGTGGCACCCACTTCGCACCATGTCCCTCTTCAGTTCGCATTCGTACGATTGCCGATTCACACACCGACCGTCCAATGCAGACGATAGCCACAGAAAAATGGATGGAAGGCCCTTGCTGACGCCAACAAGTGCCAGAATTTGAAAAATAGTACGAAGAGCAATCTCCTTCAGTGAAAGTACATGTCAAGTCGATGTAAATACATGTCAAGTGTATCGAATTACACAGGCCATGACTGCCCGTGCACTTCTTTCGCCGCAACAGTGTTGTTTTCGTTTTGCTTTGTGCACAGCTGACTGTTCGAAGTTCCGATTGTATGTGGTAGACTGCAGAAACATGCGGCTTCGGTAGCCAGCTCGTCTTCCCCACTGCACTCGTGGAGCCAGACTCTGCCATTTTGTTATGTGACCCCGCTCCTTAGTTGTGACAGCGTGTGTTGAAAGCAATATTCGAATATCTGAGATAGAGCCAGACATTAAAACTTGGGAATGGCGGGGGGAGTTGTGGGATGCTAGCTAACACTCCAGCCTGTTGTGGTCATGAACTAACTATTGCACAGAACACATGAATCACGCTGTCTGATACAAAGTTTTACTTCATGAACTAAAGTCCTGCTTTGTAAATGGGTACCAACTGGTCGCCCATCGTGCCCAGTTCTATTGGCCCCCCAGGGCCCGTTTCTCACTTGCACCAGAGCTTGACTCGAGCCACATTTGAACCAGACCTTTTCAATGTACCGGTATCTCCGCAGAACGCAGTGCAGAAGGGAAGAAGAAATGTACTGTAGTATCAACCATTCAAAAGACTGCTCAGATCTGTCCTGGGATTCAGGTATTCCCCTGAGATGGGCCAATGCTGATTTTTTCAAGGCGTTCTAAGCCATTCTATGGAGTTATACCTGTAACTTTAAGTACACACATTGTTGCAAGGCGTCGTGCGTGTGACAGTGGGAGATATATACTCTGCGAACGATTCACGGCAGCTGATACTTCAGAAATTCCGCACAGGTGTCATCTTAGGCTCCGATTTTTTTACGCTGGATGCTTGACGTAGATTGTGGTTCTAAATTTTTGTGCCCCAAACAATAATTCAGATTTCTGGGACCCAATTCTATTGTTTCCATCGATTGTCATCTATGTAAATAGCGCTATACACAAGCGTAGCTGTGGGTTACTTGGCTGAGTCAGCGCATGTAACACAGTGTCAAGATATCCCAACCCAGCACAAGCAACCAAGGAAGAAAACTCTGTTCTATCCGTCTTCTTACATCGATGGTATATGTAATGTGTGGGTATTTGTATGCAATCTGGATCTCACGTGCATCATAAATCTGTTCATGGTGTACCATCATCGCCTTCTCTTTCTTATAGGTCTACGCTAACCGCCCAGATCAAAATGATGCAACCTGACATAGCAATCAGGGTTTTCTGTTGGTTCTTAGCAAAACTTTCTAAAGGGAGGTATTCATCTACATACTCGGTGAAGGACCTAATCTTAGGTCACACTGTGAATGCACTTGATCACGGACAGCTAAAAAATGCATGGGCCGCGTAGCGGCGCGTGAGATGTTGTTCACTCCACAATGGGAGAACATGGGCAGTCTACAATCTGGCATATCCAGGCACATTGGCAGCATGTCGCCAGGGCATCCAGAGCTCCACGAACCCATGCTGATACTGAGTCACTAGCGCCTGACAATATCGATTTATCTATTTGGGGTCATGACATTTCTCTTCCTGCGTGTTCTTTCATTTTCCTCATCAACTGGTTGTGTACGTGATGCATGGGAGTTCGTAAAACTACCAGTGGCGCTGAGCTGTGCAACATTGATTTCGTTTATAGACAGTATTTAGGGTCTATGGTAAGTGCGTTTCACTGATGTCTACCATCACTCTATTCGAAAATGGAACAGTGATGTCTTGCGGTTGGTATTCTTCAATGCATGTGATGCATGGGGTGGTTTGGCATGTCATTGTTTTCGGGCGAAATGTTGAATCATTCACTTATTCTATCCAACGGCGATTGATTTCTCAAAGAAGATGCAAGGAGGCTGTTTTTCTAGTGGGATTTCTTTCCTTTTTGAAATCTGACACACCGCAAGCGCCGCGAATGCGGCGCGCGATATCTTGTCCTTTGAAATATGCTCAAAGGCCAGGTGCAAGCGTACGGCGCAGTGGATCGCAGCCAAGTGCCTCAAAATATCCACCGCGGTGTACAAACCTGTCAACATAAGCGACGCTGTAGTGTTGAGAGTGTCAGTTTGTGGATAACGAATCGCCGATCTTGCAACATATATTCGCGATGAGAACACATGGGCATTACTATTGAGGGAACGCGATGAATCGAATTCGTTCACACATTTCGGTTCGTTCAATTCCAAGCCACAGCCACTTGATCTGGGAAAGTAACAGAGTCTGCAACTATCTCACTGTGTACTCTGTCTTGCGAAGCTGGATAGTTTGTGTATGTAGGTTCTTAACCCGGTCAGCGTCGATGCGCCTCAATCTGTCAGATCACTGGACTATGCACATAGATTGGTCCCGTGACAATAATATGGCCAATTCTTCTCTGTTTTTGAGTAGTTGGTCGCGTGGCTTCGTGCGTACTCGCTGCTTCAGATACTGCCCACCCAGGCGCCTTCGAACTCGAATTCGGCTGCCTGAAACGTGATCAGTGTGTACCTATTCAGCGGAACCATCAACTTTCATGACATTCTTTTGTTTTAAAGGGTGCGGCAATGCAGAGGTGTGTTGCGCGAGGGCCCAATGACCATCTCGTAAGGATGGTACCATGTCTCGTCTAAGGCCTCTTTCAATGCACCATCGATGCATGTGGACTAGAATCGGATGGTTCAAAGTATCCTGAATACGAATCTATGCCATTTCTGTAAATACAGCTTCGCACACGATGCGTTGTCCATGTCGTGTTCGTACGTGTTGAGCACCACCCGTCAAGGTACACCACCAGGCTCGCAAACTGGTTTCAGGCTCAGCGGCAATTTCAAGACTCCAGCGTAGCGCGTTCACGTTGTACTGCACTTTTGTTTATACAATACTTAATCCAAGGTTACTTCAGGTCGGATCGCAATGGAAGAGGTTCCGGATTGTCTTCTTGACATGCTGTTTGACTGGGAAGCTGACAGCTACAGTCCGCACGGAGGTACGCAGCGCACAAACACTCCCCGCCACGTACGATTAAGAATACACCAAGACAATATTTGTTCTTATATACTTGTGCAATAGAGCGAGGATGCATCGTCTGAGTGCAGCGGTAGCTACCCTGATCTCCTTCGTGCATTCCAGCGCACACAGTTCGTCCTTTTGCCTCTCTAAAGCGTCTGTCTTGCGCGCCCGCGCTGAAGTAATGTGTAATGCAGCTGTATGTTCTCTGTAGTATGCGTTTGCTTAGCATGTATGCGTATTGATGGTATTTCAAAGGTCGCATGTTTGGCGATGACAATGACACATTGGAGATTGAGTGAATGTGTCACTTGCGCCGTTGTGACAAGCACATCACCACGAGCGCCGATGCACAGTTTATCATACACATGTGTATGCACATACCACAAGGGACCATTTCGAGGGGGAGAATCGTTCATGCGAGCATGAGTTGCGTGGATTGTGCTGCTTTCGCTGCTGGTGTGAGCAGATCTCGTAATCTGGCAAGTTCACAGAGAGAACTTTGGCGCTTCGGTATCTCCATGGTATCTCTGAGATATATATCCATGCGTGCACGGCAACGAAACTACCATCACGCTCATTGATGTGCTTGGCGCAGCAATGTCGAACATGTAAGTCAAACATACACTTACATGCATACTTACACGCATATGTAAGTATATTGACACTGATCAGTACTGAAAAACATGTAGTGGAGCTGTCTTGCATGCACTAGCGGAGAACTCTGCCTCACCTTGGGGGTGCTGATTCAAAAGCCCTCCTGGCCAGCAGATCTGATTCTTACCACGACGAAACCCAATATCCAAGCTTGCATGCAGGCCAAAACCCCGAAGCGCCCCCGGAGCAACAGTCAAGTGCCCCCGCAGAGCTGAGTCAGCGCGTGAACAGCCCCTCCCTCAACCCCTCTGAGCAACCCCCCCTCCAGCCCCCCCAGCCCCCCCTCCAACACTCCGCCTCCACCTCAGCTCTACGCGCAGAATTCTGTGACGCGCTGATGCCCCACTCCTACCCCCCCTCCACCGCACAAGCTCCGCACGACCGCCACGTGCATATGCATGTGCATGACACGCATGCATATATGCACCCAGAAAGCCCTCCGATGCCTCCGCTTCCACCACCAGCGCTGCCCGGGGTAGAGGGGGGCTCTGTGGCGCCTTTGGCTGTCCAGGAGCAGCATGCATGGCAGGCCGTGCCCATGCATATGCTGGATTCAAACCGTCATGCTCTAGGTGCGCATGCAGCAGCAGGAAGCATGCATGGGCAGGATGAGAGGAGAATTGAGGAGACTCTGGCGCCGATATGGCCGGAGATGCATGCAGGTCAGGGGGACCCAGGACAGGTCATGCATGTGGGAATGGAACATTCTCAACATAACATTCCGCCAGAAGGAGCTGGGCCTTCGCACACTGGCCGGCATGTTTCAACCCCTCTGGACACTTTTACACGTGCGCCGCCCCCTTGGTTTGCCCCTGTAGCCACTCAGGGTGCGTGTACACTCCTGCATGCCACTCAAAACCTATAGTATTCTGTTCAAAAACGCTGGATGTATCCAAACAAGTGCGCCAGTACATGCATGTGTCGTTTGGAGGCGGCCCGTCAGCGAGCAGGAGTTCTTTAGTGCCGAACTATCGGCCTGGGCCAATCGTTTTGTCTGGCCCCCAGGGCCACCTTGCTTAGTGGCGCACATGTGGGGTCTGTGGCTTTTTTTTTTGTGGAGAATCATCGAAAATTATTGATATGCTCTAAACCCCCCCCCCCCTCCCCCCAATGCTGGGAGAAGACTCATTTTCCTCAGTTCCTTGAAAGAAACCCTGCCAGTGAGACTCCTCCAAGCTTGCTGCTCTCATCGCTACTTCTGCTTTTAGCTGACCTCCAGTTGCATGCCTACCGGCGGACATCACAGTGTCTCGGCGAACAACTTTACGTCACCTTACGTAAACAAACTTACGTAAGCCTACTCAACAGCGCTGCCGAACATGCAGTGCAACAGGAAGGCAGCATGAGTGTCTACAAGGGTGCGCAGCAGGAGGGTTGGCCGGAGCGCAAAGAAAGGCTCAAGTCCAACAGCGCGGCGCAGCGCCGATACCGCGCGAGGCAAAAGGAGAAGACTCAGGGTTTGCAGGCGACTCTACAGCAGCTCTCCAGTAAGGCCGCAGAGTTGGAGGCGGTCAAGCGCAGCCGCTCCGCACTGCAGGTGCATGCCTCAAACCCTAGCACTAATTGGGGAATGTATTTGGGGAATGTATTTGCAGTAGATTTACCACTAGTCATGGTAGTCCTGGCGTTGGGGGGGGGGGGGGCTTCTGTTTCTGCTGCTACTGCTGCTGTTGAGGCCAGTGATCACCAGTGTCGCTTAATTTGTTAGGGCACCCACCCCAACAAATAGCCCCAAATATTGAGAATTGTTCTATGTAACTAAGCGACACTGGTGATGAATGGTTGAGACTTGTGTGCCTGGTTTTGGCTCAGCTGCGGCAGCTTTAAGCAGACACAATTGTTTTAGAAAATTGGTATCAAGTACGGGTGCTGCACTATCACCACCCCCAACACACTCTTTTTTCTTTCTTTTTTCTGTTTCTCGCACTAACCGTTGTGTGTCGGGTGCTGTGCTGTCTGTTAGGTTCGGTGCTAATATACCAAAAGCGCCCTATCGGTTATGAGCGTATTCTACCACTAGGCACTAGGAGTGATGATGTCAATGATATAGTAGATTCGCCTACAATCGTAACACTATCACTGAAAGCACCCGCCGCTCGGCAGGTGCCACACACTGGATGCGACATCATGATTTCAAGAAGAAGCAGCTGTGTAAAGTTACAGGCACAACTCCATATCATGGCTCATGTACCAGCAAATCATCGCATGCCAACTTAGTTCGCCCTCGCACAAACGACACAGGACATGCAGCTGTTCGATGCTGCAGGCTCAGACCGAGAAGCTCAACCTCGCCATTGCAGTCGCCGACGCCGAGATCTCCTCCCTGCAGCAAACCCTGGAGGTGGCCTCCACGTCCCCCTCCCAGCCCCTCCCAGCCCCCTCGGCCACTGACCCAACCGAACAAGGCCTGCGGCGCTCCCCCCCAACCCTTTCGCAAGGAGTCGCATCGGGCACGGCGCCCCCAGTTGGCCCGCCTCAACCCATGCACATCTCGGGACTTCAGATCGAAGCTGACGACCTTGCCGCACCTCGAAACCCTAGCGCGGCGCTGGCGGCCGCCGCCGCTGCGGCGCTGCCGCGGCGGCTGGCCGCCGTCAACGCGGCGGTGTCCCATAGCGTGGACTCGCTGGCGGCTGCTGCATGCATTACGGCTGCCGGCGACGGGCGGCAGCACACCCCAAGCCCGACGCCACGAGCGAGCGTTGATATGAGTGCACCTGTAACCACCACGCAGTCTGCGTCAGAACCCCAGCATGCGGCACGCAGCACAGCGCTGATGAGTTTAGAGGTGGAGTGCGAACCGGAGGCTCAGCGGGGTGGGAGCGGCGCGCAGCCGCCGGCAACCACACCGCCCCCATTTGAGAGTGACCCTGTATCCACAGACGCGCGTTTGCTTGCTCGCAGTGATACGCAGGCAGAGGCGGCTCCACAGCATGTGCATGCATTGAAGGAGAGGGGGCAGCAGAGCTGCCACCTTCTAGAGGGCATGCTGGTGGATGTGTGTGCTGCAAAGGCGCTGCTCGCGGAGCTGCCTGGCCCAGAGGTGCGCACTGCTTCTCTTACCCACTGCAATTCTTCGCTGGCAGCAGAAACGGCAGTTTATCGTGCTTTACAAACTGGAAAGGTAGTAAATAGGCAGAAACGGCAGTAGTCTTGCTGTACTTGCTCGCTGTTTGGCTAAGAGTTCTGGGAAAGACTTTCGCGATGGTGCTGTTGGGCCATTCGAGTGAAGTGGTGGATTTTTTGTGTTAGTTGCTTTTGGCTATTTCGGTTCATGCCTATTCACTACCTTTCCGGTTTGTAAAGAATTAGACTTTATTTACTCGCTGTTTTTTCTTCTACATACTTTACTTGGTTTGTAGGGTTTAATCTATTAGTCTTACACAACGCGTCTTACTCTTTGAAGATCTTCGTCACTGTTTTCTTTGCGTGCGCTCATGCATTCATCCGAACTGCTTACGTAATTGCAGGCCACCATGGAAACCCTGATGCCGCATCAGGCCGCCGCGGCGCTCCGCCTCTCCCGCTCCCTCATCGCGTCATGCATGCAGCTCCATTCGGCGGCCGTGCACCACGACATCGTCAGCGACATCACAGCGGCACTCACACAGCATGCACATCATGCACAGCATGCACAGCACGAGGTCTTCAAGGCAAGTGCTGGGGGTCCCTCAGTAGCCAACCCTCAGCCCGAAAGCCTCAGCCCAGGCGCTCCAACGGAGTCTAATACGCAAGCTGAGAAACAAACAGGGAGACAATCTGTACGCGCAGGGGAGACAGCCGCACAACCACCAATCACATCTCCCAGCGCCGCCGCCGCGGCAGTGGCTACAGGTGACCCTGGGGCTCCGCTGGGGGCAGAAGAGTTGAATCTGACAGGAGGTGCCATGCAGTCTGTTGGGTCGTCCATGTTGCCGCAGGAGATGGTGTGGCCACAGGTGCACACTACTGCAGTGCATGCATTCAGCGGCGAGCTACCTGCGCGTTCTTCCCCCCACCCCCCCCTTAAGTCTTTTCCTGTGGAGTTCTCTCAGTCTGAGGCTGATCTGGATGATGTGTTCATGTCAGCCGTGGGTGGCTTAGGTGCGCCACCGGCGCTCACTCCTGAGGGGGGGCCGGGAGGAGTGGCTACGAGCGACGTATGCATGGATGCAGACCCTTTGCCACTTCCCATGGACACTGGAAATGACTTTGAGGGGTCCCTGCCTGTGACTGTGACCCCCAGGTCGCCTGTAGCCACTATACATCGGGAGCGAGAAGAACTTGCAGCGTGGACCCCTGAAGCCACAGAAGGTTTCCTGGCGGCGCCGCAGCCGCAACCGACGCAGAGCAACGACGTGACTCAGATGCTGCTGCACGGTCATGACAGGCAGAAGCTTCTAGAAGTTGCGAGCAGGTTTGCACCCTTTCAAGTTTGTGTTCAAGTTCCTGAATGCACTCTTATGCATGCTCACCAACAATCACATGCATGCTCACCCACATGATTGTTCACTTCTGTGGTGAAAGGGTTCTAACAAGAAGGGCACCAGTAGAATCGGAGATGTTCTACTTATAGATGTAATCGAGTAATGCATGTACACAATGCACTGAGCCAGGTTCCATGCATGCAGTCTGCAGCTGACCAGGAGGGCGAAGCAGGAGGCGCGGAATCTGCACAATGCACACATGGCTCGCATGCATGCGATTGAGGCGAACCGATTACGTATCAAGCTGGATGCAGTCAAGGCGCTGCTGCCCAGCGACCTGGGTGCGTATCAGGGTCGCTTTGAATATTCCGGTTTATCAGCCGGGGCATATTTAATTAGATGTTTTGAGCCGAGGTCGCGCCAGAACTTCATCAAAGGATACTGAATTGTTCTATGTGTCGCCCCCTACTAGGTAAACAACAGGATTGTGCCAAAATGCATTCTTTCTTCCAATTCCTTCAATCGCAAAGCAACCCTGGATGCATGCATCCTGCCCCCCCCCCTCCCCACTGATCACCGGTGTCGCTTATTTAGATAGAACAATCCTGATTATTCAGGACTATTTTTTGGGTGTGTCACCTGACAAATGAAGCGACACTGGTGATCACTGCTCCTCCCTCCCTCCTGTTCTGCCCTTGTGTTAAGAGGATGCTCTCGGCAGAATCGTAAGTGTGTAAAGTTACAGGCATAACTCCACAGACTGGCTCATGTACCAGCAAATCATCGCATGCCAATCCTAAGTTAGCAGCGCTCCTCGTGTGCTGCAGGTGGCGAAACCCTACCCCACACGCGCCCCCCCCAAAACCCTTCCGGGGTCCCCACCAGCAACCCTCAGTTCCCCTCGTCCTCCCGCCGCGTGCTGCGCGCACTTGAGGAGAGCCTCATGCATGAGCGCCGCGCACAGCAGGAGCTGGTGTGGCTGATGAGTGTGCGCGTGCTTGACGCTGTGCAGTGGTGCGCGGTGGCGGCCGCCCTCCACCCCCTGCACTGCGACCTGGAGCCTCTGCTGCACGCCATCGCGTCGCTCGCACTGTGAACTGCGAACTTCGCACTGCGAACTTTTCGCAGCTGCAGAATTCTGATGCCGAAAGGAAACAGAGAAGAATCGAATCGAATAATTCGAGAGCTACAAGCGAAGATTCGAAATACAAGACATTGAAGGAACAGGTGAAGAAGACGAAGAAAGGAGGAACATGAAAGAGAATGTTATCTAGTGCTCATGATGAGCATTTCAATGCACGACTACTCAATGGAGTAGTAGTGCATCGGCATGCATCATGGAACTCCATGATGATGCAGTCTGCTTGACAAAGAGTGCGAAGGAGATAGTCTGCTCACACAGAAAGAAGAAGGAAAGTAGGTTTCTTTCAGGTTCCTTTCATGTAACAACCAGAAGTGTGTGTCAAGTTACAGGCAAAACTCCATAGTCCATAACAACCAGAAGTTTCGCAGAGTGGAGTAGGAACGCGCTGCAAGAACTTTCCGCCTGCTCCCCCTACCCTGGCACTTTCTACAAAACTGATAATCGCTTTTTCATGCGGCCCCTCATCGCCTTCTTCCCCCCGGGGGGCCCGGCCCACAGCCCCGCCCAGCCCCCCGCCGCCCCCTGGGGGCGCCCCCTGGGGCCTGGCTGACATGAGGAAGCAGGGTTCTGGGACACCAGCAGCGGACCGAGCTCGAAATGAAAGAGACCAAGTGGCCGATTAACGAGTTAATGATATTTTCTGCAATTTGCTATTTTACAATCTAATCGAAAAACCCAAAAATATGGGCACTTAACAGCCGAATTGATACAAGTAATTACATCCAGGCAGGTGGGGTTTAACACAGTGATTAACTTACATTGACATGAGGAAGGCGGGGCCGGGACAGCAGCAGCTGCGGCTGAAAGAGGGTTGGTGCCAAAGTTCTTTATCTTTTGTTTCTTAGGTGAAACTTACATTGACAGTGGCGCAGTTCTTTCGTGGCGCAGCTCTTTCGCTAGATTGATGTACCACACACATGAACAGTGCTGTACCCACGTGGAGCGTGTGTTAAGTCGCCCTCCCGCGTGCGAGCGGGCATGCCCGGCTGCCTGGGCTGTGCGTTCCCTCAGGAGGGGTGATGGGTAACACTGCGTACATCTGGTGCAACCTATGGCGTCTAGCTTACTCCACTATTCCCCACGCGTGGCCACGTCTTGTCGATGTCGTTGTAGTGAGCCACGTGGTGCGTGATCTCAAACCTGGACGTGGCAGTGCATAAGATCCCACCTGGTGCAGCCACACATTTCTGCGTCAGAGGGCATTCAACACGTTTTCACCACTTCGCGCAAGCATGGTTCAATAACCTTCTTCTCCTGAGAACGGATTCAGTTTAACTTTTCAAACAGACGAATTAAAAAGCACAATTCATCAGATGTAAAAGGCAGGCATAACCAGGCTCAATATAGCTATTTCGGGCACCTGGAACTCATCCAGCCCCAAAACAATCCTACCCATGCAACTAATCTACATGTTCCTCCAGGAACCCTACACCTGTTCCCAGTGAGAACTTCACACTCATTGCTGTAGGCAACATGTGGTAGGCATCACAGCACTTCAGCAAGGGGGAACCACACAATACACGGACACACACTGCATCTAACCTACACCTTTTGTGGTACGCCGTTGATCCAAAAGTTGCGTTCAGTACATGCCTACTATACTAGGCACAGCTGCGTGCACAGAGGCTCCTCATCGCACACGCCGCACATCAGGGTGTTGTGCGCCACCTATCGCACCGCCTTCCATCATGCATGCGCTGATGGAAGACTTCCACGAATGCTTCCACGAGTGGTGTGGGGGGAGGTGTCATGCATCACGCCCGGACGCTGGCGAAATCCACACAGAATACACGGCACCACCAATGCCGACGCCCATGCATGCGCTGGAGCCAGAGCCAAACCCTCACGTCGCGCCAGAGGGTTTGGCGCACCTAGCGCCGCTGCGCTAGGTGCGGCAACAGCACGCATGCATGAGCATGATAGGCAGAGAACTCTGCAGAACTGAGACTTGCCATACCAGGGTGTGGAACCCTCACATCGCATCATGCAGCAGCCAAAACTTCACACTCGTGACACCGCATGCATGGTGCCCATGCATGATACCTACTTTGAGATGTGCTGCGTCTTCTTGGCGAGCCAGGCGATAGCGCGCTCCTTGTCCCCTGCGGCCTCCAGGAGTGGCTTGACCTTCTCAACGCATGCATCATGGTAAGCGTTCACCCACGCGATCTCAGAGTCGGTCATGCTGGAGGTGTCCATGAGCTTCGTCTCGATGGGTACGTAGGTGATGGGCTCCAGCCCCATGTATGTCTTGCCTGCACCGCAAAATACGCTCGAAACCCTACTAAACGTTTTTTCAAACCTGAAAGGTAGTGAATAGACATGAACCCTACTTAACACAGTGCGCACACTAAACCCTAACACAACAGCAAAAACGCTCGAAACCCTACTAAAAGCAACTGATGACACCGTCCTCATGAAAATATGGTCAGAATACAAGTGACATACTTATGCCTATTCACTACCTTTCCAGTTTGTGAGAGGGCAAGCGACATGATGATCCAGGAGACACTGTGAAAACACACAGAACATGCATTCAGGGGAAGGGAATTCATGGCAGAGTTCACACCTCCGAAGTTGAACTCAGTCTTGGCCTCAACGACCACTGCGAGGTTCTCGATGCGAACTCCGAACTTCCCATCCTCGTAGTAACCAGGCTCGTTGCTCACAATCATGTCCACAGCCAGAGGCGTCTGGTTGTTGTAGCGGAAGGAGATGCCCTGCATCGCCATGCATGTGACACGTTGCACTGTGAACTACAGCGTGAACTAAAGCGTGATCTTCATTGTGAATTACAGCGTGAACTACAGCGTGAACTATAGTGTAGTCTTGGTTTGTCATGCACCAATGTTCCCTCAAAACAACCCGATGAATGCTACCATCCGAGCAACTAAGTCGATCAAGGCATGTATGGGAAAGCGCTTGCAAACGAAAGCGCTCGTAACACAAAGGAAAGCGCTTGCAAACGAGTTTGCAACACAGTTTCAAGAGAAAAGCCGACATGCATCGGAAAACTAGCAATCGTAGGTTCGACGAACAGGTAGTAGACTGTAGAAGTCCCCACTAGAGAATGAAAAAGAAGGCTTGAAATTAAAGCCTCCATATTTAGTACCTTTCTGGTTTGTAACTGATTTAGTGCTGGGAAAGGTTTTCGGGAGCGTGCTGTCCTGTGCCATGCATGTGAAGTGGTGGGTAACGCATGGCTATACATAGGACCATCGCAGCCTTCACTTCACTTCACTTTGCATGACCAACTTTACATGCGGCCTGTGGCAATGGACGCGGTTCCAGTGCAGGGCAAGCTTGCTGCGAACAGTATCACGCGCACAGCAACAGCAGCAGTAAGCATTGCATGACGGGGGTGTGGGGGGGTTGTGTGGGGGGTTCAAGATGTGAGAGAAGGGGGTGTTGACAAAGGTGTGCGGTGGGGAGGGGAGGAGGAGGGGGGGTAGGGGGGGTGGGGTGGGGGTTGCCGCACCTGTGGCCCCTCGTGTACATTAAGCGCGGCGCCCACCCCATGGCCTGTGCCATGCAGGTAGTTGAGCCCATACTTCCACAGCGGCATGCGCGCGAATGCATCCAGCGTAAACCCTGGTGTGCCATGTGGCCACACAGCCTCGTCCAGCGCGATATGCCCCTGCAACACGTCTTTCGTGTGCTTCACAGGCATACACAGCTCCAAACAACATGCATGAATGGCATGCACTATACTCGCACCTGGAGAACACGTGTATACGCGGCCTTCTGGTGGCTAGAGGGGGTACCGAAGTGGAACGTGCGGGTGATGTCGGTGGTGCCGCAGTCGTACTGGCCTCCGCTGTCCACCAGCAGCATGCATGTGTTGTCGATGGTCTTGCAGGTCGCGGGTTCGGCACTGTAGCACCACAGCCACTCTCACACTCAGGCCACCACAGCCACTATCACACGTAAGCCACCACAGCCACTCACGGAGGCGTGCAGGCCACCTCAGAAGCACAACTGATGTACGCTGGGGGGGGGGGGGGTCAAAACCCTAGCGGACTAAACCCTTGGAAATGTCAGCGACATCAAAACTGTGGTTCCATTCCTCCGAACAACTTGCTGCTTTGAACTTGCACATGTGTTTCCAAAAACTCTAGTTTTTGAAAACAAAACCAAGTGTGTATAGTGTATAAAGTTACAGGCATAACTCCATAGAATGGCTCATGTACCAAAACACGCAGCCAGTTTTCTTACGAAAATCTTTTCTTTCAACCTTAGCCTTAACCTTAGGGACAACACTATGATTATTATTATACACATAAATGGGGGCCAAAATGGGCCAAAAACAGGAGCGAGTGGGCGCACCGGTAGTGGATCACAGCACCATTGGAATTGCAGCCGGCGATGGTGGGGAAGCTGGGGCCCACGAAACCCTGCTGCGCGGCGCGGCAGCCGGTGAGGTGCTCGTCCAGTGCCACCTCTGTGATAGTGTCTCCCGCCTCCATGCGCTCCTCAAACCATGAGAAGTGATCGCACAACGCAACCGCGTCCCGCAGATGTGCCTCCTTCATTCCCTGCTTCTCTTCCTCGTTCTGCACGAGGGTTTTGTTACGTCAGATTCAAATTTGATTTTTTGGAATTTTGCAACTTGAATTTGAAATTTGAAATCTCAAGTACCGTACTACCATGATTATGCTATTTTGGTGCACGCCTACAGCCTTTCGCCAGTGTACGTTGTTGAGTCTTACGCTTGGTGCGTAGACGTGTGCATGCATGCCACATGTCCCCCTTTGTCTTTCAAATGCCCAGAAACTTGAACAGCGACCATCGGGCGACATCTGACCAGGTGGATGTGTGACGCATGACCATGCATGCTGTACATGCACAGACCAGACAGTTCTTGTATAGAAATAGCATACTGTAGCACTGGGTTCGCACCTTGATAGCCTTGAACATCTGCGCGGGGCTCTGTGCCTCATGCACAGGGGTCGGTGCTGCCACCTCAGCAGCGCCATTTGTGGCTGAGGTGGCGCCATTGGTCTCGGTCTTGCGGCGCTTGCCACGGCTGCCCTCGGCAGGCTTCGCATTCAGAACCTTCTGGTAGATTCCCCATGAAACTCCAGCAGGATCAAGCCACAGCTTTGCGCCGCCCTTGGCGAGATCTGCGGTCGCTTCTGGGAACTGCAAGCATGTATGTAATATGTATGCATGTTTGAGAAAGATTCGGAATGGCTCGGTTCTGGTGACAGAAAAAAATATTATAATATAATAGGTGCATGCTTGCGAGGAAACGAGGGGGCCTCAGGACAACGCAGTAATGAAAAGAGGGCGCTAGCATGGCATTCCTCTGCAGAGGGGGGCTAGCTGGACGAAGAGGGGGGCTAACAGAACGAAGAAAGAAAGGTTTAGACGTACATGCATCACATGGCACATCAGGTGAGTGATCACACTGCAAGACATTTGCAACGGCTCTCGAGGTAGAGAACATCACAGCAAACAGCGAGACAAACAGGTGACAAGAGCCACAACAGTAAGACTTCATGTCCACTTCAAGGGATCACATCTGACTTCAGTGAAACGGCACAAGAAAAGCAACATAACAACGCAAGATCTTTCTGCATCTTTTTTATTGCAGAAAGATAAGCAATTCTTTGTGGTATGCTTATCCTGTAGTTTCGCTGCCAGAGCACTTGGTCAAACTGCAGCTGTTACTAGTCTTTACGGCTAGACTCTATTCCGCACACACCTGGGTCATTAGTGTCTAGGCATGAGTGTGCATGCTGTGGAGGTCGTGAAACCCCCTGGTTAGAAATACGTTGACTGCATAGGGTTCGAACGTTTGTGGCCATGAAGAAGATGTGAGCAGGAAATAAATCAACTTCTTTTGGGCACGAAACCAGCACACAAAAAGTGCAAGGACCTGGGGTTCGCACAGCGTCGTACAGCCCCACTGTGACCCCGGCTTCGTCCAGATGCTTCTTCACATCCTCTCCAATCTTTCCGTCATGAATGTACAGCGTTGCTGAGTCAGCAGTAACAGTGGCGTAGGCGACAAACACCGGATTGCAGTCCACATCGCCGCCACGCATGTTGAAAGTCCATGCAATCTCTGCGAGATCGGTCAGCAAGATTGCGTCGCATGACGTTTCGGTCAGTTTCGCCCGAATCTGCGATATCTTGTCTGCGACGCTCTTCCCCGCATGCTCCAGCTTGTGGACCCTGGTTGGCGCCTGTGGCCACTTCGGACGCTTGTCCCAGACCCTGAATCATTTGCACATGCATTACCGCTGAAACATCTGCTCCATAAACATCACTTACAAACCGGAAAGGTAGTGAATATGCATGAACCCAAATAGCCAAAAGAAACTCACACAAAATCTCCACCTCTGCTCCAGAAACTGTTTTTAACTAATTTTTTACAATTCCGAAATGCTCAACATTCCTTGCTGTGCATTCACTCCCTAAGGAACACTGATGGCCATGATTGGGGGACTGCAGGTGTGATGTGCAAAGTGCAGAGAGTGACATGCTCTGCCAAATGATAGCAGTGAAACGAGTTCGATGCACACAACGGTTACCTCCACACCGACGGTTACCTAAATATAAACAAAATGATTCATACTGACAACTGCCCAATACCCGCCAAGTTGATAACCCCCTGAATGCTTTTACAAACCGGAAAAGTAGTGAATAGTTGATCACCCAATTCTAAACGAAGGTAAAAAGGTGCAGGTTGAACCCTGAACTTTGAATCAATTGTTTCAACCCCGTGGCCACAGGTTGTTGGCGGGGCCCGACATAGTATGTAAGATCTGACCTATGCAACTGTGCTGGTGCGCTATGACTCAAAGCCTATGAGCAGATTCAAGAGCACTTGAATGTATATGTGATGCACACCTTGATGAGACCCGATTGGATTGCAAGACGATTGGATTGGATTGGATTTCAAGATGAGACCCGATTGGATTGCAAGACGAAACGCGGCCACAGATCACCAATCGGGCCCCGCCAACAATCTGTCGAGTTCTGCTATGTTTTTCGAGATGACAAGACCCGAAAGCGCACTTGTCAACCAGATTTCCCTCCATACAGGCAAGCTTGACGCCCTTCGCTGCGAGCTTGTTCTCCAGATCTCGGGCATTGTTGATGGTGTGCACCAATGCATCGATCCCGACAGAGGAACCTTGCGGAAGATTCTCTGCTAGCCACTCCGGCACGCCAAGCACGCCATCGTTGCCAGCACGCATGAGTGTCCAGTCCTCTGAGAGTTGCTCTGTCGCTTGCAGGAAGTACCTGAAACATGGATTGCTGCCAAGCTGCCAACATTCAAATTGGACCTCTTTATAACCATTCAAATCGGGCTTGTTTTGTAACAAGTTTACTTGCCTGTGAACGAGTCAGAAAAGGCACGATGATAACAGATGAGCAGGCATCGAGCGAGGGCATAGTTGAATGCAACTGCTGTTGCTAGAAGGATCGATTAGGTTACTTAATTTGGCCTTGTATATATATTTTTTCTGCCGGCGAATGCTTTAGGATACTGCCTTGTGAACTCTGACAATCACATCAACAATGCATGCTGTGCACTTGTAGCACGCATACAAACAGTGTAGCTGATGAAGTGCAACACATAACGGTCAGTCGACAGCTCTGGAGGACAGCACAGGGTCATCGAAAGACAACGTATGCTGACAAAATTCCACTACGAACGCTCCTAGGGAGTACGGTCAAACTAGGGTGGTGCTCCAATGCACACTAACACCATACATACATACACACCATAGTCCACGCAAAGGTTCGACAAGTAACGCTTACCGCAGGAGATTTTGGCTATAATGTAACAGCAGAATAGCAAATTCTGTCCACTTTTCAGGATTTGTTTCGCCCGAGCTAACACTCGGAACGTTCCAACGGTCGAACTGGCCCGAAGAAAATTTTCAAGCGAACGCACCAGACTTGCAAATCTGTCGAAAATCGCCCAAGAGCACTTTGCAGCGAACTCACAAATCTCCACAAACTGTCTTAAAAGTCCTGCCGAAACGTTGATAGAACGCGCTCGTCCTTCTGAAATCGCATTCGAGACACATTTTGACTAAAGTAGCGTTCCTGGTGCTGGGAATCGAAGCTAACGCCACTTTGTTCCGAATTTGGCCAAGTGCCCCAAAATGTGTTTCGTTGCCAACACACAGAAATGCAAAAACTGTCGAACTGCCTCCACAAATATTTCATTCATAACGCAGTAATACAGTCAAAGTGTCCATTGCCTCGAACAAAAAATTGGAGAACTGTCGAGGTTTTGGTGTGGTGTTTTTTCACGTAACAGTGATTTCAACTGTCGAAGCTTTACGTGGACTAAGGTACATACATACACGTACGTACGTACTAAGCATGAGATGTGTGGAGTGAGGTGATTCTGGCTATTCGGCTTTATGCTCATTCACTGTGTTTCCAGTTTGTAAAATATATTGCTGACAAGTTATCAATACCAATACACCTGGTGCATGTTCCGCCTGTGAGGGGCCAGCGCACCATGACACGTCAAATACCTCAGCCTCTGGTAAGTGGACGAGCATGTAAACAATCGGGTGTCAATGTACACCAAAGAACATGTCTGTTTATGCTAATTGATCCCTGAGTTGTGATATGGGCCTCCCCTGAGAGCAACACTCCAGTGGGGTGTCAAGTGTACCAGTTCGTACAGTTGTCCTCGGGAACAAGCACAGCCACGCAACAGGGCCCTGGCACTTCTCTTTCCAGCTGCTCTGGTGTGTATAGTGCAATTGCGTGTGTACTAAACTCTCGCATTCCAGCATCCTTCTTTGTCAGCTGGCACAGAACTTGGACTCAAGGTCTTGGGTCCATTTCACCACAGTCCCGCCGGGATTATTCAAGGTGACAGCCGAAGTACGCTCTCATTAAAGCCATACTGTCACTATGTACGGGTGCCTAGTTATACAACTCTGCCTGGGTCCATAACAAGCCATTCCGGACAGGTGAACATTGCTGGGAGCAGTGCATCGCGTACAAACTGATCGTGTCTACCAATGTGATCATTCATGCGGCATTTACATCGCACGTCTACCTGTATACATTATGCAACCAGTCGTTCCTCAGTTGTGCATAATTGTTGTACACCAACTATGTGCACACGCCTGGAGCAGCACACTGCAAGTATGCAGTTGTAGCACGCACCTGCCATCTGTCCAAAGAAGTGCTTTGTCTTCGGTGACGACAGCTGTACCAGCGGAGCCTGTGAAGCTGGACACAAAAACCCTCCTGTTGCAGCAATCTGGAGGATACTCGCTCATGTGCGGATCTTCCGATGGGACAATATACGCAGCTACGCCAGCATTCTTCATTTCCTTGCGCATAGAAGCCAGCACTGCTGCTGGTTCTTCTGACAGCAGGGAAGACTTTGTCATCTCCTTTTCTGTCTGCGAGTGCTCTGTTAGCGTAGGATCTGCAGCGATTGCGCGCACGGGGCCAATGCTCAACTTCTGCACACAAATATGTGTGTGTAACTGAGGCTACTGCTGCAGTGTGCACGTGCAGCGATAAACAGCTGTGATGCAATGAGCATACACAGCAATGACTGCAGTCCTCATACTTGACAGACTCGCATGAGAGCACAGGTAACATAGCAGTGAACGCTACGACGTGCATGCACGCGACTGTGTCGTACAGTCGCACATGCCTCTGCATGTGCCTCTCATCGATGCAACGAGTGCAAAGTGCATTGACCGTCAATCCAGGCTGACTTTCAGAGAATACACATAACATAATGAACTTAAGAACGATGTTTTGAACATCCTGCAGATACGATCAGTGCTTGATGTGCCGGTCACTCTCACCAGGAGAACGCACCTTGAACTCCACGCCAACAGACCTAAACGTGTGCCGGTGGTTCACGAATACTCGAGTCACACTGTTCTTCACACGTGTGCTCCTTCCAAGTCTCATAAACGCTTGCATCCCACGTGTTCTGGCTTCCACAACCAGTACAATAGAAGTCTACACTGAGAGTTCGCAAATAGAGTGCGCCACTCAATTCTCTACCCACTCGTTAGTGTCCGTGCTTGTCAACATGTTGCCAGAATCACTGCGAGCTGGGATCATCTATGCAACAGATAAAAGTAGATTCTGTGGCCATGCATTCTAGCGCTTGCGAGTTCTGCTCCAGCGTCACCATGTCAGTGTTATAAAGTCGTCAAGCACAGCACATAAGCAGCATTCCTCTGCTTACTTGGAATATGATGACGTCAAGCGCAGGGGTTGCCCAGCGGTGACAGACCCACGTATGATGTCCCCAGGTGTACTTGTGAAAGCACTTGATTGTACAGACGATGTGAGCATGCAAGCATATGCTTGTGGTGCCGGTACTGGTTTCCTTCTCCGTAGCCTTGGATTTTCACAGATGTTCGGACGGGCTTGCACTCTTTCAATTTGCGATCTGACATTTTACCAATGAGGCTGTATATCTCGAGATACATGTGATATACAGACATGTTCCGTGAGCCCTTACAAACCGGAAAGGTATTGAATAGGCATGAACCCAAATAGCCAAAAGCAACTAACACAAAACATCCACTTCA
>JAUMHD010029275.1:0-27792 GCA_032359135.1 Ulvella scutata | reverse complement strand
AGGGTTACTTGCAGAACCTTGCTACTGTTGCTTGTTCCACTGGTGTTGTAGATCGTGGTTTGTGGTTGCGAATCAGTGGGCAGTACCTGAGTTGTGCCCTGGCTCGTGGTCGTGGCATTGTGTTTCGTCATTACTATCGAAGTTTGGCTCAGAGTGCTGGGAAAGACTTTCGTGATGGTGCTGTTGTGCCATTCGAGTGAAGTGGTAGATGTTTTGTATAAGTTGCTTTTTGCTATTTGGGTTCATGCCTATTCAATACCTTTCCGGTTTGTAACACTTTCTGGTATCCTGTTTGCCGTTGTAACATTCCACGACTCATAATTGCCCTCAGTTTGCAAAGTAGCAGTCGATTGATTTTGCTGAAAGTCGCTGACCTGGTTTCAATAACGGCACCCCCGTTGTGCAGGCAGGTAATAAAGGCGCCTGTGCCGTGTCAGTGACCGTTGCGGGAGTTTCTGAGAAACCCACACGCATGCTCCTCATCTGCTGTCATCTGGAGGCCCATGCACACCGTCTGAAGAAGCGCAACTCCAATGTCCGCTACATCCTCTCGTCTTTGCACCTGAAGCCACCCGCCTCCAAGCGCGGCCTCTCGCAAACCCTACTGTCCAGTTTCCTCCCAAGTCACACCAGCCCGCTACGCATTGGCCGCAGCCGCTCTCGCGTGCGCTCCTCGACAGCTTGCGGCCCTGGAGACACCTTCCAGAACATTCCGGTACCTTTGAGTTCTGCATGCCTCCCGGAGCATACCCGTGGGAGGTCTCTTCCTTCCCATGCACCTGTTTTTGGTAGTGGCTATGAAACAATGATGCCTCAGGTTCAAATCGGGGACGGCGGTGGGGTCAGTGAGAGCACCGAGATGCTGAGTCATGGGTTACATAATATGTGTCATCCCCTCGACCCGCGAGAAGTTTCGAATGTGTCGTTCCCGGTGCCTCCCGATCAGCGTGCAGCGTTTGCCATGCATGAGGCTCCTGCATATACAATGCATGGTCCCCATGCACGTGCACAGGTTTCTCGGCGGTCTGTGTCATGGCCGGAGTCGAGCTTCTCATGCATGGTTTCTGGCGGGAGCGCGGTGAAACCACATGCGACGCCGCGTCAACCCCGATCGCCGGTGTTCACGGCGCGAAGCAGTTTACACAGGTCAACACTCGTGTCACCGATGCATGTGGGCTCGACACCGGTGGATACAGGTGGCAGGGTAGACTCTCTGTCACGCAGCGAGTCACAAAGAGAGACACTTGTTGAGTCTCTGCAGCAGTGGGAGAGAGGCAGACAGAGAGGGAGCGCGGTGGGCAGACAGCTCAGTGCACGCGACAGTGCAAGTACTTCAGGGCGACACAGCACTCAAGGACACAACCCTAACCCCAACGCGGGCCCCCTGAAGCCACCACGCAGCACCTCCGGCACCAGCACCCCTGATCGGAAACCAGAAAGTAGCTTAGGGGCACACATGAATGAAGATCAAAAGGTGTTGGATGGAGCCATGCATGAAACGCATGCATTACCTAGATGCGTGGAAATCGCTGTGCGCCGTCAGTCGGCGGGTGCACCGGCTCTAGCGCAGCAGCGGCTACAGGGGTCTCCAGGGCAGCTCGCAAGCAAAGGTGTGAGGACGTTGCTGAGGCAGGTGTCGAGGTCGGCAGATGACCTAAAGCAAACCTTCCGCAGTGTGTGCGCACTAGTAGAGGGTGGAGTATCCCCCAGTAGCCACAAGCCTGCTTGCCGGGATAGCCATCATGAAACGTCTTATTACCCCCACGTCGAACGGCACACACTGTTCGCGTTTGGTGGCTACAGCGGCGGCTCAACCCCTGTAGCCACACCTCCCCCTAGCCGAATGTCATCTGTGGATGAGTCAGCATCTGAGGGTTGTGGCCTTGTGGACTCCACAGTGAAGGTGTTTGATCTACAAGAGAATCGCGCCCGATCGCGATCGGACGCTCGAGTTCCCCCTCCAGTCACTTTCATGTCTCGAAAGAACCCTGTCGAGTCACTGGATCTACGTGCAATTCATCCACATCACCACCAAGACGTCCCCACCCCTAAGCTTGGAGCCACGAGACCACAAGTGGCAGTGGATGGGCAGCATGCATTACACGGTCCGGAGTGCCTGGCACCCTCATCACTTGACAGGGGGCATGATTGCATCAGATCTTCAGTAGCAGCGCATGACCGAGATGCAGCACCGACAAGTTTGAGTGCGCCGCTACCAGAAGTGGGTACAGGTGCGAATGATGATGACTGGGCTCGGCACTATTTCACACGCACAAGGCTGGTACCACCGAGAGATGCAGGTCCTGCAAAGAAAGTTGCGTATCCACAGGGGGTCTGTGAGGGCGCAGACGGTGGCTACAGGGCTGATGTTGCCTCAGTTTGCAGCTCCATGCATGTATGCAGTCCATCTGACAGTGAGAGCGCTTCAGAGGGTTGCCAGACTTCTCACAATGCAATTGCAACCACGCAGATTGATGCAGAAGCTTCCATTCTTTCACCGCATGTGCCGCATGCATTACACATACGAAGGCAGCGGTCCCGAAGCCTGGGCGCCGTGTGCGAAAGTGGCATGCATGATCACGATCCGCTTCATAGCATGCATGCATACAGAAGGCGGCGGAACACCGTAGCCACGTCCAGCGCCGCATCCACTCAGCTGCCCACCAACAGCATGCATTTCACTAGCAGCATTGATATGACGGCAAATGTGGTGATGGCGCCAGTACCCATGTTGACCAGTGATGCAACGAGCGAGTGTGTTCCAGAAGCTTCAAGAACAGAATGTTCTGGAGCGAGGGTGGTTGACTTGAACCGGGAGGTGTCTGGCCTGAGTGATGTGTTCACTATGCCAATGGTGGCCAGTAACAGGTACCGATTCTCGTCATATTATATTTGAAATGTGTGCGTTCGTTTCTTTTCGAAGATATTTTTCGGAAAAAGGCAGGGATGTATGCTTTCTCCTTTCACTCGTTCTTTAGATGCTCTAAATTGACATGGACTTGAACTCTATCCTATTCGTTGATTTTGGTGTATGGGTGCATGCATATTCACTCCCCTTCCGAGAAATTCCGGTTTGTACAGGGAATCTGTTCATGTTCGAAAAGCTGCACACTGTTAGAAACTTCTCCGCCACTAGCAGTTTCAGCACGTTTGAAAGCTCTTGGATGTGGCAAACCTGCAGCTTTCCGTCTTGCTAGTACGTTTCACTGTTTGTCTGAATAGTAGGCGTATGTTTCACTTAGTACGTTTCACTTAGTTTGTTTCACTTTTTGTCTGAATAGTAGGCGAGGGCCCAAACATCTGTTCACATTCTGCCACATATTCTAGGGTGTAAGCACTTGGACCTTATACTTACTTCTATGCATTAATCTTTCAAGATCAGGTCTTTGTCCACCTCAAAATTTTGAACATTCAATTGCAGGTACCCAACAGATGTTACAAGCACCCCATGCACCCTCAGCCGTGCAGCCTCCTCTGTGTCGATGGCATCAACTGTGCAGCTCCACCCCTCCTCAGATGTGGCTACAGGGGCGTCCATACCGCACATGCCGACTGACGTGGTCAGCTCCCGGTCACTGTCTCGTATTTTGTCTGATGCATGCGCACAGTCCACCGCCGAAGCCCAGCCTGTAGGGTCCTCCACAACCCTAGATGCTGAGCTGGCCGCCATGCATGATGCTCCATGCTCACACGCACTTGCGTCGGAATTCTTTGGGTGTGCTGTGGCTGAGGGGTGCACGTCCTCATTAGGTAACGTGTGGATACCTGTTGATGGGGTTAGTAGCGTAATGCATGCGCGACGTGCAATAGACACTTCTCAGAATGTTCCAGAAGCTTCCAGAGTTGAGGAGGTGGAGTCTCCAGGCTGGCGCTGCCGATCTCGAAGCAGAATGGTGCGGTTCAATTGGCCGATGCAAAAGAGCCCGAAACCCCAAAGCACCGAACATGAAGGAACCAGCACTTCACTCGAATGGCACAACATCACCGTCACAAAGTATTTCACCACACAGTTGTTTCTCGTCCTGCAGAGGTGGTATTTCCCTTCGCACGGAGGTTTCCGTTGCACAGTTCTTGTTATCTTTCTTCCTATGCAGGTGCCGCCAGTAGCCACTTCTCAGTCACCACCACCCTTGCAACCACATGCCTCCCTCAGAAAGTCTCAGTTCAGCATCTTCCGGTCCCGCACGCCGAACCGTGTCGCACCTGAACCACCTCTAGCCACCTCAGCCTCCCTAAATCCCCTCTTCAATGAAAACACGTTGCCTGATGATGAAGGCATACATGTTGATTCAAGCATGCATGGAGGGGATGCATCGCACATGACAAGAACCCAGGACGAACAGTCGCAGCTTGAAGTTTTCCAACAGCCTGGCAGCATGCCTGGCGCGCATGGAGACTATGATGTTGTAGCATCTCTTGAACGCAGCAGGCTCATGCATGCACCGCATGCACTGCATGGCCGTGCACGCACACATGTGTATCCACAACTACGCGGGTCCATGTCTGCACCTGCGTCCCCTACCTTCCAGAACCTTCCGTCTGAAGGTTCTGTGTGTTCAAACACTCGCACACAGGCAACACTCTCCCATCGCGTGTCTTCCGACATGCATGAGCAAATAGTCGCCCATGCATGTCAACCGCACACATCTCACCCTGCCGACTTCCCAGTGCGCCTTAGCCACTCTTACAGCAACCCTCTTTTCCCCCACCCCAACCCTACACCTGCGCCACCTCAGCTACGAAGTACTGTGCGACAAAGCAGCCTCTCCCCAGTACACTTCCACAGCATGCATCCATCTGTGGCTACAGGAGTGAAGTCTACACTAGAATCTTCCTCAGGACAATTGTGCTCACAGGCGCCTTCTGTTGTGCACAATGAGTGCAACATGCATGCTGCAGCTGACGCCGAAGACACTAGGGTTTCCTCTGAAATCGGTCGTGCTGACTCAGCATGCATCGGCGTACACCCTGTACCCTCCGACACTGATGCGGCTGTGGCACCAGAATATGGCTACCAGTGTCACCAGCACCACTCTGCAGAAGAAGCTTCCGGGAGGTTCTGTCGCGCGACCGGCTATTCTTTGCACGCCAAGACAATGTCGCAGTCGCATGCATGTTCGACTGGCCCAAACCCTACAGCATCACACAAGCGGGCAGTGAGCGATTTCGACTTCTCGTACATGTCGGTCTCGCAGGATCCATACGCCACAGTGGCTATGGGGCAGCAGCCGTGGCTGGTCACAGACGAGAGTTCTGAGGAGCGGGACATTAGCTCAGAGTTTGACGTCACGATGGTGTTCGGAGATTTGAACTACAGGTGTGTTTCCAATCTTTACACACATATGTTTCCAATGCATTTCAGACAAACATGAGACGCCTGGACAAGGCAATACTTTCTTTTGTACTTGGCCTCTTGCGCTTTTCACAACGCTACCTTCAATTGTGCAAACAAGAGCTTTTGCATGTAAAGGCTTGGGCAAGGAAGAGCTTTTGCAAAGAAAAGGATGTGCAAAGAAAAGCTTCTTGATTTTAAAAAGCCGTGCCATGCAAACGATGTAATGTACAAAAGAAACATCACTCCCCTCCCGACCCTTTACTAGTCCTTTTCTTCCGTTAGACTGTACATGCTGTGTGCTTGCCAGGACTGCACGTGCTGGTGATGCACAAGGTCTGCATGCAATTCAATGCCAGAACAGCTGGTGTTCGAGCCTATGCTGCATGTGTCGGTCCGCCAAATTCATTCTCTAAATGCAAGCTTCCTGTCCGTAGATTCGTGAGTTCTTTCTTTTGTGTCGTTATGTTGGTGCCAGGGTTGCTTTTGTGGACCTGTGTTGAAATCTTGGGTTGTTTTCAGACTAGGTCACCTCGGGAATATCATTGAATAATAATGACATGATATACCGCGCCAAAAAATGAAATTTGAGATACCTTTTTTTCGAATCCGGATTTTGACAAAGGACTATTTCCCAATTCCTTGAACGCATCCCTGGTCGGCGCTGTTGCCACATGAATAGATAAAGAATCGTATTCGTGTCTTACGCAAGGTTCATCCAATGCCGTCCCATTAACAGCCTCCTTCTCCCTTGTCAGAGGTGTGCAACCTGTAATGCATGCCTCCTAGCCATGCATGTTGCAAGCATGCAGGATCGCTGACAAGCCTGAGGCGGTGCTGCACACTCTGGAACATTCTGGAAGGGACCCTGAAGCGCAACGCATGCTGTTTGCACGTGACCAGCTCCATAGCTTAATGACGTCATCCGATTTGCACCCGATCCAGAACTTTTCTGAAGCGATTACTGAAGATGGAAGAATGCCTTTCCCTCCCACTTACAAGTTTCGCACTGGCACTTGCATGTATGACGGCAAGAGAACCCCAAGCTGGACCGATCGAGTACTCTGGCGCTGCAATTACGTAATCGACGGATATCAAGGAATATCTCCTCTTTCATATGCATGCGTTCCAAGCATGCTTCACAGTGACCATCGTCCAGTTGTGGCAGCAATGCATGTGCGGTTGAAACACCATGGCTGTGTTACAGAGCAGACGTCATCTGGGATGCACTCCCATGTCCGCATGCATGCGGGTGGCTATGGGGGTGTCAACAATTCAGTCGCGTTACCCGAGCAGCCTGGTGCTGGCCCGAGGGGCAGAACTCTGCGGCGGTGGCTACAGGGGGCAACCTCGCGATTGCGCGTGCTTAAAGGGGGTGACACGTCGTGTCCACCGCCGAACACTCCTGTGGCTACAGGGGACTGCTCGCCGCTGCGGCGCAATCTTGAGTTGCTGGACAATGGCTTTGTAGACAACGACTGGGCTCTGGCATTCGCAGACACGAATGACTGTGATCTTGCTCCTCAAAGTGGAGCAGGTGTGCCTGGTGAGCAGTTCATGCATAATAGCGAGCAGCAGAAGCATGCATTTGGCACACACATTCTGCGAGGTTTGCACTCTGTGCCGCGCAGAACGGGATTTAGCACAGATCAAACGGACATGCATGATGCGTAACGCGCATGCATGGGAATAATGCATGTCAGTTGTTTGTTACTGGTAAGATAGGCTGCCGCGGCAGCGTGCCGATCTTACGGCATGAGCTTCTTGATTCACGGTATGAACTGTTAGTTAGATTGGTTTAAGCAGGTCCTGAACTGTGTCATGTACTTGCATACATTTCACAGCTGTGTGATATTGTCCTCAGCTTCTTTGACACGTATCGCTGCATGTTCGTGCATGTCATTCTGCAGAATTCTGAAGGACGCGTATGCATGACAGTGTGTGACAGCTTCAAGTAGCACACATTCTGCTAGAAGTGTATACAACTGTTACAACAATTGTATACACTCCTAGACTTCCCAGCACCTGTTTGGAGCCTGGCCGGGTGCTGTTTGCAAGCTTGCAGCACCGCAGCCCCTGAGAAAGTGTGATGCATGCAGTGACATGTGGCTACAGGCGTCTGGTGGATGGCACGCGTTGCTAGGTTTTGCTTTATTTGTTATATAGTATATAGAGTGCCCGTTTCTTCATTAGACAGATTTCACACTGTGCGCATGATAGGAAGGCTGGCTAGGAAGTGTGCATTACTGTTGAGTTGTAACGTTACAGTTGTTCCGATGCAACATTTCGATGTTGATGTTTGCATTGCAGGACCTGGAACGTCCTTTTTGGAATAGCGATGGTACAGAAAAATGAAAGAACCCAAGTGTCCAGAGGTACCCGAGGTAGCAACAACCAAAAAAGTTTAATTTGCCAAACCCATAGTAGGATTCAACATCATGACTGAGCACATGCAAAGGGTTTTGGAAAGGACATTCAGTGCGCTCCAGGGACCGGCGTGGCGTGCCACGAACAAAACATCGCTCTCGCACTATGTGGGGATGCAAACTGTAAGTCTTCACAGAACGCTGTACAATGTTGCAGACACGGGCGGCAATGGACCGAAGCACCTGCCTGCAGCATTCGGCAATGACAGTGGCCACTGTCATTGCCGAACTGGTGGTCGCCTACTGCAGTGGGCGACCACCAGCCTCGTATTCCCGCAGGAACGAATACGGATCACGAACCTACGGAACACAGTATATACCCACTGAGATACACGGTTGGGCATTCGTGATTTAGAAAAATCGTGCTTCAGCTGATCACGCGTGAACCGTTGCGAGAACATTTCGAAACGTTTCAGTTAACGGGGCAGCGCGACAAATCCCCGCTTGCCAACTTGTTCACGTGTTTCCTGCTTTCTGGACGATATTCGACATGCTGCGGCATGTCAGATCTATGCAAACGTCAATCAGATAGCAAGCAATGTTGCTATTATTCCGAGATATTACATATCAATCTTGATAAAAACTGTTTTCGCCATCAATGGGTTCATCTGAGCTCGCATCTTCGCACATTTTCATTGACCTCGCGGCATTTGCCACCAGCCCACTCTGTTTCTTCTCCTCAGCAACAACCAAGGTCTGCAGGGACGTTGTGAAAACGATACACCAAATTATGTGCTCTTGTCTGTGCCAGGCGGGTGCAGAGTTTTTTTCCGCCTATAGACTAGCTGGTCTCGGTCCCGACACTCCACCCTTACTCCCCACCAAAAACGGTCTGAAGAAAGTCATGAAGCGGTTTCCCCGAGGCTGTGCAGCAGGCCCCAGTGGTCTCACGTTTGAGCACGTCCAGGCTGCTTTGAAGGGCAGCCGCTCTGCTAGAGACAACGTTGTTTGTCAACAGAGTCCTCAGCGGAGACATGCAGCCCATGCCGGCCAGGCGGCTGGCCAGTTGCTCTGCAGAAGCGCAAAGGCGGGGTGCGGCCCATCGCTGTCGGTGAGGTGTGGATGCGTTTCTGTGCGTTGTGCGCAATTGAACTGTGTTCAACTTCCGGCCCCTCGTTGGCACCAATTCAGCTAAGGGTTGGTGTGTCTGGAGGTGCCCAGTGCATCGGCCATGCATTGCGGGTGGGCGCTGCTGCGCATCCTGGGCATTCGACTTGTGCGACTGACTTTCATAATGCGTTCAACACCATCTCTCGCGAGGCGGTGCTTGCAGCCGTTGCAGAACGGCACCCTCAGGTGTTCTCATTTGTGCAATGGGCTTACGCCGCGCCTGCTGACTTGTGGGCGCATGGCGGTCCGCACGGTCATGAGTTGCTTTGGTCAACCACTGGTGTGAGGCAGGGGACCCCATCGGGCCTCTCTTGTTTGCTCTGGGCTTGCAGGGGTGTTGATGTAATCAAGGTCCCTGACCACTGAGACATGTAGCGCTACACATCTCAGTGGTCAGGGACCTTGATGACATCGAGAAAAGCCATCGAGAAAAGCCACCAGTGGAGGTCGTGCTCCCCTCCCACGCGCACGTTTGGCTTTAGAAATGCCGCCCCGTGGTCAGTCGCGCCTGCATTCCCCTGCCTCCAAGAACACACAACATCCCCATCACCAAGAACGCAGATAGATGCAACGGGCAATGTATCCAACCACGCCCGATGGGGGCCCCCTTCCCCACACCAGTGGCTGACCAGTACAACTCATGGCCGCGCGGACCGCCATGCACCCACAATTCAGCAGGCGCGGCATAAGCCCTTTGCACAAATGAGTACACCTGAGGGTGCCGTTCTGCAACCTGAGGGTGCCGTTCTCAGAGGCTGCCGGTATGTGCGCATACATGCTCAAACCGTGTGCACATGTTCGGCATGTGCCCGTGGAGTTCTACTACGAGTCCAGTACTAGGAGTACCGGAAGCATGCTGGTGCAACATATCACATGTGTGGGCGAACATACGCCGATACATCGCGATGCCGCCGTTTCGATTCTCCACATGAGCCAGTCAAGCCTGAGCCGCCTCGCATCAGATGTGTGCGCAGCGGGCACACCGTGTTCTCTGCCACGCCTGATGACATGCGTAAAAGCACACCTTACAGCTTCAGCTCGTATGTTGCAGGTGTAGCATTGGGTATATGACTAACGATTGAACATTTGTAGAGTATCGTATGTCATCTGCTTCAAGTGATAGTGCGCCAGTATTGCAGCGCTCTATGATCATGGCAGAGGACAGATCATGTACATACTCCGTCACCTAGTTCCATGTTGAAATTAGCCAAGTTCGTGATACCTGTCCAGTATGCACATGTACCCAGGAGGACAGAAGGCAGCACACATTTAGACATCGTCACTAGACCCTGCCGATACGTGGTTTTCTCAGAAGCTGTAGCGCAGGTGCAGTACAGAGCGCGTCAAGGGAGTGCCCGAAATGTGAAGAATCGTATAACTCAAGATGCACGCGAAAAAAAGGTTCGTGGTTTCCGTCTTGTCGACACCTGCAGGTCCACATACAACGCCATCGCCAGCTCGGCCGCGTCCAGTTCACAGCCCACACCTTTGACATACATTTGAAACTCTACTTCGGCTCCATCCAGAAATGCATCCAGCGTTGCTAGTATAAACACTTCCAGGATACTTCGATGCACGTTTACTATGGAACGTATTGCACTTCGGGCAAAGTTTCTCTTCTTTAACTATGGGAGTGCATCTGCAAACACAGTTCAGATGGCAAGTCACACCGTCCAGCCCTGTCCTATCAAAAAATACATCTTCACACTCAGCCAGGCCAACATAATGCAGGCCTGGGCCATCCAGATATTTAGCCTGCTTGACATCAGCTTCATGCTCCCCGTCATCCTGTGTAGCATACACAATCAGATCTGTAATTGATATTGAGTGCGCTAAGATCTCTTCTATCTATGACTGAACTCTTTGCAGTAAAACGCGCCACGGCTCATGTTCAGCAAACACAACGACGTTGCGCACCTTTGCTGTCACTAAAGCGCAAACACGCTGCAAGTAGGGCTCCATGTGGCACTGTGCGCGCATATGATGCCACCTGCTGAGCTATGCTTCGACCTCTGATCGATTGGGGTGAAGTTGCTTTCCCATACATTATGGACAGAGCAACTACCAGGGATGCATGTCGGCATCCCGATATTTGAAGAAATTAGGTTCAATATAATTGTAAGAGCTCTTACATATCTTGCAACAACGTCTTCAAGGAAACACATGCTTCCAAAATTCGTGCCAGTGTGCATGAGACTAGTGTTTCCGGCTACAAAGGCAATCATGACATCTTCAGTGCTGGGATGAAGCTATACTCACGTACTGCGAGTGGTGCCCAATTGAAAGGTGCATCTTTTGGTGCATCTTTCCGCACAGATTGAGTCGCCTACAGATTGAGCCAGCCTTGAGATGTGGTGTTTTCGTACGACTCTCGATCTATCTCAGCAACCATTCCTAGCTTAATATCCCTGTCCGGTAAGCGGTACAGTACGAGATACAGCACGATCAGTACTAGGGGTGCATCATAGGTGCACAGCTTCTTCAAATCTGTCCACTGTGAAACGTTCCGGTATCGCAGCAAGTCGTCAAAACTCATATTCAAGTCTACCAAACAACAGAGACTGGCACACCGTGGAGAAACAATATCGTCAGCATACAGAAAACCGTGGTCAAAGTTTGTTGCGCGCCCCAGTACTAGTATGGCCAAAATCGCATCTTTCGTGAACGCTGGAATGGTATTATACCCGTCGCTGACCTCAAGCACAGTAATCAAATTTTGAGTTTACAAGCGATGCCCTTTGTATTAATCGATCATGTCATGATAGTCTCATTATCTGGCACCCGAAGATTCATCGCAGAGCACCTGTAGATGGCCATCTCGCACCAGCAAGTCGATAGCGCACTTGCAGGGGCGTCTTATATAACAGCTTGAAATTGCGATATTAACGGCACAGACGGACGTGAATGCATACAAGCGTGCCAGAATTTACATCCGTAGTCATGGTCTGCGAAGTGGATGACTTTGACATAGTGCAAGGCAAAGACCAGTCAGAAGGTGAATCCACACATGCTGGAAGGACAGGAGCAGGTTGGCTGATGCGTACAGGCGTGCTCAACTGTGCTTTTTCCAGGATGCTCTTGAAAGTGGGATTCGGGCAATGGGAGCTTCTAGCAATAGCTCTCGTGCTTATTCTGATTTTTGCGTGCTCAGGTGCAATTGTATGCACCATAAAAGGTTCCCAGAATCTTGCTGCAGTGTTCACGTGTGTGTGGACAGCGTCAATTGCGGTGTTGGCCTGGAGGGTGTCTGAGCAGTGGCACACAATGTGTGAGAATAAAATCAAGGCAGAATTTGGCAAGACGCTCTCCGAAGATTACGCTGTTGACAGTGAGTGCGCTAAAAAATGGGCAAGTAAGTTCAAGCCCATAACGTTGAACGAATACCGGTTCTACAATTTTATCCCCAAAGCTTTCGGCTCGGAGACCCGCCTGCAACTGGCAGATAAACTGCACCTTCGCGCAGTAGACCACGCAAGGACTTATTCCAGCAAATTTTTCAGCAAGCCAGCTGTTCAGAAAGAAGTGGGGAGGAAAGATATGAACGGCGAGTACCGTGTTCAGAACGTGCGCAAAATGGTCAACTTGATCAAGAAGCACAGCAACACAGATCTTCCCGCAAGAATGCGATGGATCTGGTTCTTGGGCTTCGTCCTGGCTGTGGGGTACTGCGTCAACTTTGTACCGGTGTACTCGTGCGTGGTGTTTCAGGAGGTTGTTCCGGGCGCGGCATGGACCATAATTGGGGGCACTGTCCTCTTCACCACCAGCTTGATCAATATCGCAGCATTCGACCGCGATGCTGCCATTCTCGCACCCCCAGGGTCCATGTTTGGTGTGGGAACTGTGCTGTTATTTGCAGCAGTGAGCCAAAGCCTGTTTACTGTCGCGCTATCGTACACAGACTTGTGCTTACGAATTGACGAGTTCTGGCCATCTGTGCTAGGTTTCTGCATCTCCGCGGCCGCATCCATGTGGGTGTCGACGCGTATGCTTGCTGGAAAGCTAGTGGACTATTGTGAGCTTCGGATCGAGCTTCTGGCTATTGAACAGGGTGACAGTTTCTCCAACAAGGACGTTCCGTTGAAGTACATCGATTCGGTATTCCCCTTGAAACCGCAAGTGGCCAAACTAAGTGTGGACGCGGCAACAAAGCTGAAGCAGTTGAGTGGTGACTTATGGGAGAGGTGGGGAATTGGACTTGGAGTATTGCTCCTTGGTTTGGTTCCCTCCGTGCTGAAGATTGTGGCTGCCATGTGGGAGGGGAAAGATGGAGAGGACCCATCGGAAGTGCTGCCGGAGGAGATTTTCACGATGTTGGGCACGATGGCGGTTCTGATCATACTCCTCTTGTCCGATCGAGATCTTTTGAGGTGGCTGAATAACATAGACAAGGCTGTGTGGATACTGCTGACACTATTCACCCTCCTGGCACAAGTGTTTGGGGCCATCCTTGGTCTCCAAGCTGCCTGGCGCTCTGACGATCCTCAGACACTGGTGTTCGTACTCGTCCCTGCGATGCTGGCCATCACACTGCAACTCAACACGTGTGTTTGGGCGTCCATAGTTCTTGACTTGAAGCTAGTCAAGTTGATGTACCGCGGCCACACCTACTTTTCTCGTACGCAATTAAGCAAGATGCGTAGAAAACGTCAGCAACTTGAGGACGCCTCGAATGAACAGGGTAAGAAAGTGCCGCAGAAGTCAGTCAGGAGTCAACCTGAAGATGGATTGTACAGGCATCCACTACCGAAAGATGACTACGTAGATGATACTGATGATGAGTATGACGTCCGGGAAGGTGTTGTCTGGTCAGCTCCAGCCGAAGGAGGCGGGCGCTGTGGATGATGAACGAATCAATGATCATATGTACAGATTGACGGTATAAGGTGGATGCATTGTAATGCGCGTGGAATCTGTCGAGCAAGTGAGAATCCGGCTCAATACAAGTTCGCGTGAGCAGCACCACAGTCATTACCCGCACCGCATACTGCTGCCTGATTGCTAGGGGCATCACGCAGCCAGGCGGACACCGTAGTACGCCTTCGGAGGGAAACTTCGCAATCGGAAGATTGTGAGATTCCGGAGGAGTACTCACACCGGTTGGTTTGTACGTGTACGAATCATGTATGGCCAGTCCTCAGATAGTTTGTGATGTTCTCCAGCTCAAGTGTCGTTGCGAATGCATTCGCGAATGTCTTGCTGAGTGAACAACCATCCGATGTGCCACGATGTGATGACTGTACGTCCGCAACTTTTTCTTTCTGGTAGCGACCTACATGGCTGACGAACCGTTTGTAAACAAGGTACCCGTATGGATGCATCGACGTCAGCCTCTTTCCTAACTGAAAAATGCCCCATCATGCTCGTTTTCAGAAACACCCTCCACCCATAACACGCTCGCGAGTAAACTTTGCCACAGTTCCAACCAATGTGGTTGCTATATCATGTCAAGGGGTGTTGACATAGAAATGGGTGCGGTTCACCACCATGTCAGGGTGTGCATGACATCTGGTGGAGACTAACTGACTCGTACAATGCATCACGGGGTGCGGTGGCTTCGAGCCGAAATCGGTGTGTGCACTGTTCCACAGAATGCATACCTGCTTGTCGTGTTCTCCATGTGCATATGTTATGAATGCTGTATTTATGTGTGTCCGAAAGGTACCTGCATCAACCAGCTAGCTTCATCGTTCTTCCTGTCCAGCACCAATGAATTGATATCAGTGCTATACATTAAGGGAACTGGAACATCTTACCGGGGTGTAGATTTCTGCGTTTTGCCTGGAGCGGCCCCGGGCAGGGACCAGGGTTGTTCATACCAACGGGATCCCAATTAGTAACCCTGTTGGGATTTTCAGAAATCCCAACAGCGAGCGAAGCCGGCCTTTGGGAATCCCAATGCGGGGAAATGGAGGCATTGGGCGAATCTCAATGGCGCAGTTTAGCCGTGGGTTTAAAAAAAAGCGCTAAGCCGCAGACCCCGCCGCTACGGCAGATACACGTGCGCCGCTAAGCCACACACCCCACATGTGCGCCGGTGAGCAGGGTGGCCCTGGGGGTAAAAAAAGGCTAATCGGGAACCATGCCATACCAAAGAAGGGCTTCGGCCTCAGCACCCTCGAAGGGGTGGGACATGGCCATACACCCCCGGGCCACACGGGACCACGAAGGCAAACAAAGTGGCTGCAGAGAACGCCGCACAACATTGCAAGCAAAGACAGGGTCGCCAACAGGGACCGCATCGTCAGCAACAACAGCACCAAGGAGGAGAATATAAGCGGCAATAACGGAATACACCTCAGCACATACACCAGCCTCACAGTCCCGCAGGAACACAGACGGATCAAGAACCCAAGGAACACAGCATGTACTCACTGAGACAGGGTCAAAGCAATTCACATCACGTGCGGCAAGAACGGCAATCCGCGCACACCCTTCAGGGAGGACCAGCCGAAGCAAGTCATCCCAGAGGTCATTCGGGTCAGGGCACCCCGCTGGAGAAGCTTTACAACTAAACAGAAAGTGCTGCACACAACGCCAGCGACGCTCCAACGCAGTAAACCCCATAGCGCAACCAGGAGGTGCTCCAGTCACACAAAGGCCACAGTTTTCTCGATGGCAGAGACCATGCAGCGGCAGCTCATCCCAGCCAACAGAGTGCCAGTACGGTAGCTTCCAAGAGACCACTGTGAGAAAAAGGTACACTATCGGTGCAGCATAGCGAAGCACAGGCAGTGGGGACGACCAGATAGTAGGGGAGTCCGGGAGGGGGTTGAGATGCGGGGGTGGGGGGGGCCCCGGGAGTGGCCCTGGCTGGACACCGTGCCTGGGTGGGTTGCTGCAGCTGCCTGGCGGATGGAAGACACCGAAGCCCGCACAGCGTCTCGAAGCTGTGCGTTACTGGTTGGGCCGGGCACAGAGGCAGCTGGTGTAGAAGAAGCAACTCGGCGCACACGAACATCCCAGGGGTGATCAGCCGGCAGCGAGGAGCGGGCAGCGACACAAAAATCGTGACGAAAGGGTCCCGTCAGGCTGCTGGGAAGCAACCCGCACCTGCTCTGAGAACCGGGCTTGGGCAAGATCACAGGCGCTGTCAGCAGGAACAACGCTGCACACAGACAGCAGCACGTCAGGGGAAACACATGCCACCCGGGTCCATGTGGGCTCGCCAGGGAAGAAGGTGATACCGCAGGCCAGGCGGCAGGCGGTCAACAACAAGTCATCAAATGGTTGCACCGGTGTCGAAACCGCAGCCCCGTTTCGTCGCCGCTTCTTAGCGCCAGAGGCAGTGGGCAGAACCCACACCTCCATGCCATAGTCTAGCACAGGCCTAATTACATTATGGATGATTCATAGTTTCACACTGATGCGTGACGATGAAAACACTGGTCGCCACGAGTGGAAGGCACCCACTCCTTTGCGAAGAGCAGCGGCCACATGCATGTCCCTTGTCCAGGAGGAATTCAACCACATTCCTAGGTACTTGACCTCCGTGGCAACCTTGAGAGGTGCATCACCCCAGGTGAAGACCTGGGAGCCTGCCGCGGCAAGTGCAGCTGGCGGTCCAACCAAGAGCACATGGCTGTTCTCAGTATTCGCTTGGCAACCCCACGTGTCGCCGTATTGCTTCATAGAATGTATTATACACTGTAGGCCGGCCGGTACGGCAGAACACCCACCGTGTACACATGTTGATCAAGTCGAGCTGTCTGAGCTTGAACGCCTACTGACGTCCGGTAGTTAGTGCATTCGAAACAATCGTGTAAGGTAATTTGTGACGGAAATGCATATGTATTGACAGGGCCGTAGCCATCTCCAAGGACAAGGTAACGTCTTAGCGCAGTTGACGATTTTTGGGGGAGGCCCAAATTTTTGTAGACAAGCTCATTTCAAATCGCAACGCCGAGTGAAGTATCCATGGTATACGCCAGGCTGGGCTTGCCAGCCTATCTGTTGGAAATCCCAACAGGACAACAAGCGCCTGAACAACCCTGGCAGGGACTCTGGGCACATAGCCGCCCTGTAAACACTCGAGGGCCTGCGTGGGGCCGCTTCGTTGTCACTTCCCGGCGAAAATGCAGCATTCCACCCCAAAGACACACACTTCATAACGTTGAGCCGGGTTTTGAAGCGGGTTGGTCAACAATGCTCGTCCACAGTGCATATCCAAATCATCAATACGTACTGCTACGTTTTCATGGCGTATTCGCACGCAATCAGATTAAGGAAACGTTAACACGGTACTGTTGTCATCCCGTGTTGCTCACATCCTTCAGGGCTGTACTTACGTACATAGGGTTGACACGGGTAGGGAAGCGAAATATTCATGATTGTGTATGTGGCTACATCTACATTGATGAAACTGACAGTGTCATTGATGTACGTATGACAATGTATGACAATGTAGGCCACTGTATGACACTGTATGACACAGGATCCAACATACAGAACATTGATTCCCGATAAGGTTTATATTTTTTTTATTTTTATGTATGCACTGTACATCTGATGTGTCCGAGCAGTGTGCTCAGGCAAGGAAGCAATACATTACCAAACCCCATCGGTGTTCTCGCCAGTTTTCATCTACCGAATCAAAATCTAACTGAATTGGCGAGGTCTCATACTATCGGATCACATCGTCACTGCACGTGTCCACCACCATGTTCCCTTTACAAACCGGAAAGGTAGGTTCCACTGAAAACAAAAAAATATTCATGGCGTCTGCAGGCTATTTCGGGAATGCAGTACGATGCGTATCGGCAAGGTTGCGAACAAACCTTCCCTAATTCACTGCCTCTAAACTTTTGGGATGGCTTCGAGCATCAAGCATGTTCCAAGTCACGACTTAGAAGTTCTATACCTGCTAGAGTGACAATCTTAGCTAGTCCAAGTCAGAGCCTTCGACAGAAGACATAGAAGCGCCCCCGGCAACGCCCTGTGACAAGTCGGGTGTTTCGAAACCTTGCAGCTGTATCAAGACCTCGTTTCGGCGAACAAAAGGCGGCGTGAACGGGTCATTGTAGCGAGCGAGGACGTAGCTCTCTGCAGGCTTCAAGTTGGCAGATAAAAGGGCGCTGCGCAGTCTCTTTTCGGCCGCAACCACCTGCACAGGCGCCGTGCTGATGGGGTCGGAGAACACAGTAAAAAGAGCACAACGGAACTTGTACGACTTAAGAAATCGCCAGCCACCTGCGTACATGCGGCTGCACAGTCATCGTATAATTATCGAACAACTTTAGGATGAATACATTTGTTCGAAACCCCTCGAGCACAGGACATGCATGCGCCGTGATGGAATAACCTTGAGGTGAATAACTATAGTAACCTGTCCGGAACCCTACGCCCGCGGATCTCAGTGCTTGCATGCATACATATGTATGTCAGAGTGTGTGAGAATCTGTGTTGCGGACATTCAATCGGACATTTGCATCGGGGCTTGCACTGGCTTGCAGGGGGGTACTTTAGTTCTGTGATGGCGCTGTGCTGCTGTTCAAGTGAAGAGGTTATGCTACTTGGTTTTGGATATTTGGGCCCATGCATACACACTACCTTTCTGTTTTGTAATGTACACGGTGGTGGCAACGCAAGGGAGCATTTATGGAGCATGTACCTCCTTGTCCTGAAGCCAGCCACAGAACATTCCTGTACTTGATGCTGTGTACGTTACAACGTACGTTAACGTTAGGCTGCACCGTTTTAATCCTGACGCTTTGCGCAACATGGTGATCCGAATATATTTTTTCTTGGGAATATCGGACAACTGTCTTCTCGGAAGCTGAAACCTGTTCTATTCAATTATGGAAGTTGTTGGCGACAAAACGCGTTGTTGTTCGTATTAAAAGTTGTTCGTATGACATTTTTTATGACTCTGAGGGCTCAAATGGTGGAGTTGTTGGTGAGTGCCGAAGGGGGGTTGTCACTGACTAAGCACACCATATACACTGAACGGGCGTCTGGAGCGCCACCCCAAGCACACCTCGTCAAAAATAGTGCATATTCAGCATCATATGCACGTACTGTATCATTCTGATCCACGACAGGGGCAGAAAAGTACCATTCAGGCGCTTTTCCTGAAATATTTCCGAAGGTCAGAACGCCCTAGATTGTCTTTCTTATGTTGCGCAAAGGGTCATGATTGACGGTGCTGCCTTACTATACTGTGTGGTACTTCAGTCGGGCTACTTGCGCTCATGCGCCTTTTGCTAGGTTCTATACTAACACCAAAAGCACCCGACCCAGGAATGATGGTCATACTCTACCGCTAGGAGCGATGATGTCACTGATATAGTAGATTACCCATCAAGTGAAACACCTACTCAATACCTCGCCCATTCGATACCTTTCAGAAACGGTTTAAAATGTACAGGCAGCCGTTAGAGACCGGAAAGGCAGTGAATAGGCATCAACCCAAATAGCCGAAATCAACACCAAACATCCAGGTACAGGGAGCATTTACCTCATTGTCCAGGGGCCAGCCAGAAAAAGCACAGGCAGCCACGATCCCTCCATCCTCCATCTTCGACTCAACTCTGGTACCCTCCTTTGGTTTCGGAAGGCTGTCAGGCCCAGAAAACCGCTTCTCCATCACAAACTGCATCTTGCCAGGTTCACTTCTCCCCACTGGAGGCTTGCTGAGCACTGGTGTGGTCATCTCCATGCTCTTGTTGCCCTCATTGCCCCCAAAAATGTACGCCGCTAGCTCTTGGAACCCTGAACCGGAGGCGGCAGAGGCTCCGGGTGGCATAGGGGTCTCTGCGACCAAAAACGGTGGATACTCTCGGACTTCGAAGTCGGAGGTTTTGTATCGGATGGAGTAGGATGGTGTGTCGAGGTTGGGGGTTTGCATGGGCTGCATGCAAAGGCAATGAGTTTTCGGACATTGAAGCATGCATGCATGCATGCATGCATGTATGTATGTATGTATGTATGTATGTATGTATGTATGTATGTATGTATGTATGTATGTATGTATGTATGTATGTATCTATGTATCTATGTATCTATGTATCTATGTATGTATGTATCTATATATCCTTGCGGCTGTTAGGCTCTCCTGGATCAAAGCAACACAACTACATGTACTTCTTCAAGACAGAATTTAAAAAGAATGCATGAAACGTGCATGAGTTGTGCGATTGTGCCCTTCGAGTGAACTGATGATTGCTTTTGGCTGTTTGGACGCATGCCTACTCACAACCTTATAAACCTAATTGATGAACCGAACAGGTAAAAACAAAACACCATGATCTTGGGGGCGGGGGGGGGCAATGGTAGCGCTATTGACAACTTTTCACGCACTGTCTGCCGAATTCATCAACTGCTATTATGGTATCCCAGGAAAATTACGATTTGTTCATTTTAATAACCCCCACCATGAACATCTGGCAGCGTGTCGCTGATATAATCAGTCTCTACCCACTCCTAAACTATGTCCCTCCTGAAGGGGGCAAAATACGGGCCAGGGTTGCGCACCAGGACTTGGGGAAAAAGTGTCCACAAACCGGGCATATATTGAATAGGTCTGAACTCAACCAGCCAAAAGCAACTAACACGAAACATCCCCCGCTTCACTCGAATGACACAACAGCACGATCACGAAAGTCGTTCCCAGCACTCTTAGGCAAACTGTGGTAGTCATGACATACGGCAGAGGTACAACAAGATATTCTCTGATGTTTTGGACAGTATGACTGTAGTTTACAAACCGGGAAGGTAGTAAATAGGCATGAACCCAAATAGCCAAAATCAACTAACAGTATGACTGTAGTAGTGTGCACACACTATCTCTAGGCAACATTGTGAATGCTTTGTATTCATAGTGTGCACCAGAACAGTTTGCGCCAGACGAAGAACTCCCTAAAATAGTGTGCACTCACTTTTGAAAGTTCTCACTCAAGGTCCTTAGACTTGTCCAAAGTGAAACTTGGACGCCCCACCCCCCCAAAGTGTCAAGCAAGCATGCACACATGTGCGAAGGAGCAGCCACTTTCAGCCAAACTAATGCGCATCTTTGGTGATCACCCTGTAAGTTCATCACGTGTGTGTCAAGTTACAGGCATAACTCCATAGAATGGCTCATGTACCAGGAAATCACCGCATGACAACTTAGCTCGACCTCGCACACACGACATAGGACATGCCACTTACGTAGCAACGACAGGGCACACCTGAGCAAAAGAGAGGGCGACATAGCGAAGAGCCTCAAGCGAAGGGCTGCCATTATCCTTAAGACTGTCCCATCTGTCTACATGCCTGCGAATGAGGCCATTGTAGGGGTCTATAGTGTACTCTGACGTTCCAGTGAATACTGCAGTGGGAGTCCATGGCAGCACAGGCGCCAGCTTGACCTTCATCTCTAAGGACCTGCGCTTTGGTAGTGGCATGTCCTGTGTCGTTTGTGCGAGGTCGAGGTAAGTTGGCATGCGATGATTTGCTGGTACATGAGCCATTCTATGGAGTTATGCCTGTAACTTTACACACATCTCTAAGGACCTGCGCTCAATTCGACATCGGTAGCATGTTGGGACATGATGATAGAAGTACTCCTGAGAGCAGTTTTACAAGTAAAATAGACTCTGTACTGGCTTGTGTGTGTTGCTTTTGGCTATTTGGGTTCATGCCAATTCACTATCTTCTCCGGTGAAACTATACTGGCTTTCTACACACCGAAACGGTGGTCAGTAGGCAAAACGTAGTCAAAAGGAGAGTATGAAGGCTAGAACCCTAGTGCCCAAAAGAAAGTATGTCACTTCCTTTTCGGGTTAGTAAAGGAAGTATCGAGGTGAAACGATATTCTGCAACATCCTGTGGGAATGTAGGAGCGCTTAGGTTATCGGAAAGAGAATCATGTTTCAGCACAACGCACAAGAGGTGCGCGAAGTGCTTGGGGTGCAACAAATGAATCACCTCAAGACGCAAAGGCGAGCTTTGTAAATACTCCGAATCTACTTCATACAACCAGGCAACAATCAGACAGGGCAGTGAGCCCTGATCACCCGTGTGTGTCACGAACAGCATTCAAATGAGCAGCTACTGCAATGAACTGCATGCATAGTTATGCTGTCTTGTATATTGATCACCAGTCTCGGCTGGTTCGATAAAAATACTTCTTGACAGTGTGGGTCTCATTCTTAGGTAGATGACCTGGCAAATTCAGCGATGCTGGGCTTGCCACAGTACTCTAGGCAGTTAAACGCTTTCAACAGCTGGGGGCACACCATCGAGCAATAATGACGTCCGGTTCGGTAACAGCGATGTCGAAGAGCTCAAATTTGTTCTCGAACACAGTTGACAGAGCTCCAATCAGAAAGCTGTACTGCTCCAGACCTGTGGCACGACTCACTGGGTCTTGGAACTCGATCTTTGAGCTGTATCGGACTCTTGTTATCTTCTGTACAGTCAAAAAATCTTTCACTTGGCTGGTTCTTGTACTTGGTCTTTTGCACGGCCTTGTATTGTATCTCTACATTCTGTTCTGTCTTGCTCCACCCACTAGACTACGACCTCTGAACTGCAGCTGGGAAGTTTTTCAGACTAAAAAAGTACGGTCTCTAACTGTGCAGCATTCTGAGATTAAACATTTGCATATCTATGTCCAGTCAGCGCGGCAATGCTGTCTATGGCTGGTCTGTGCTTACGAGTCTCGCAGCCATGAGGATCCCGGCGTATCACACAAACTGTGTCAATACATGCTACTGAAAAATAAAAGAGTTACTTGGCCCGGCGGGGAAAGGAATGCGGTTATGGATAGCATTTCATGAAGAGCTGATGTGTGATAAGATGAGTGGGAGGAACGACAGGCCACGTACATAGAACCACGTACGCACAATGCCGGCTGCTCGTATGTGCACTGAACACTTTAGTTTAAGTTGGAATGCCACCCCGAGCCAGCCCTGTCCAACATCGAATTTGCTAACCGAGTTCATAATAGACGTGGCGCAGAGCTGACCATAGCAAAAGACAAGTGGTCTAGACGATGACAAGGCAGCAGCTTGTGGAGCACTTACGCCTGTTCGAAATATTGTCGGGAGCTCTTCTTTGAGGAACGCAACCAGATCCTGCATCCTGTCTTCATGTGTCAGACCAGCCATAGCCTGGCTCCTTGGTGCCTCCACATCCGCACCCCCATTTGATATTGAGGTCGCAGAGACACATCGCTGCTGAGACCTCTGAAGAGCGCCAAGTGCGTGGCGTGTGTGGTGGTGTGCCACACAGGATGTGATACGTGCCACAGCTCCTGGCACCAGGATTGATCCAAAGGATGTGGCACGAAATACAACGCCTACACAACTGTACGCCATACGCACACCCGTTGACAGAAACGTCTTCAATAAGATACGAAGCCGTACAGTGCCTGGGTGAGCTACAGAATCAGCGGGTGCTGTGAAGCAACACAAGGTACACGATGCTACAGGTGTGAACTTCTTGGCATGCGACAAAACAGTAAACATTCCCTTTCAGACAGTGCATGCTTTTCCCACCGTTGTGAAGGGTTGCTGCCGTTGGCTAGGCAGTAGCGGCCAGCTGGAGCTGTGAATATGAAATTTTTTGAACAGCCCAAAACATTTCATTCTCGAAATAAACTCCCTGAAGGTCTGGTCGCAATCTCAGGCATGCAACTTCCATTCCCAGTTGATCATATTTTTTTCATGGGCACCCACTTTTGGCGACAAATGGCATGATCATATGCGTCCGTTGCATTACAGCGACTTGTTCGCCAGTTCATAAACGCATATTTTTGCCCCCCGGGGCTTAGAGCTGAGTGACACAATCTTACATAAACCGTTTCAAAAGTTTCCCAAAAGCTGTATGGCCTCGAAATACTAAATTAGATAAATTATTCGGTAAGTACGCCATACTCGGTTTGAGCTCAAGAGTGGCGGGCAGCAGGCCAGCATGCACAAACAGAGTCCTGCAGGCACCTGCACCCTGCACTGTGGCCACTGGCTTGCTGCGGATGGCCTGCCCCAACCAGCTGTCAGGCCCCATCAGGTGACCCGACAGCGGCACTTAGCTTTGGCTACTTGAAAACACACACTGAAGATTTACATGAACCATGTTATAAACATATTGTTTGGTCCAACTTTTGACAAAGCAGGACGCTTGCGCAGGCCAGAAGACGCACCTGCCGATAGTATACTGCTGCGATCCGCACATGCATGTATACGTACCACGTGTGCTGGGCTTTGTGTCTGGCTGCGCAGCGCTTCCAGGATGCTCCGGATCGGCTATGTACAAAGGGCGATGCTGTGTATGGCCACCAAACCGATATACACAGTGAGTGGGATTCATTTTCCAGCGTATGTGATCAGGAGATACAAGCTGTTGTCCAACCTGCGTTGCTGACATCTCAAGACATCACCGGTGCGTATCTCCCTTGCATTCGAACATCTGCTCTGTGTAGGGATGTGCCGTTCACCTGTACTACTGCAACGAGGCATCGCGAGGTCCGAGGCTGCTGGCCTGGTTCAACGTCGTTGGGGTTCGCTCTGCGACACTTGGCAGGGCCACGGCAGAGCCCTATGCTGCGAGGTTTTCAGAAGCATAGTTTTTAGGTGAAAGTTGTACTTGTCTTCTGGCTCTTGAACCCCTTGCCCATCATATGCTGAACTATTCACCCAGCCGTCAACCCTACAAGACCTATATATGTATATACATTCGGTTGAACCCCTCCTCGAATCCCTTTATTGAGAAAACATCATAATAGAACAATTGAGTAGGCAGCGTACAAAGCAAGGTCTGCTGCATGCGCTGTGCTTACTAGTTGTGTTGCAAGTGACTTGAAATCATGACGCTTCACTCAGCGCTGATGGTCACCTCTTCTGCCTTTCATAGCGGAGCCCTGGTTTCTGCGTTGTGTTGTTGATGTTCCTGCTGCCACTCTCGCTGTCGTGCGCAACGCGCTAGTTGTTGGAGTTGTGCAGTTCCAGAGGTAGGGTCTCAGAACCGTGCCGTTTAGCTTTCAGTCCACCAAATCGCGCGCAAAACAGATCATGATGATCAGTGTAACGAGTAGATCCTAGTTGAGTAATGTTGACATGCGTGTTGGGGAAGTGTTGTTCCTTGCGTGCACATGTGTGTGGACTTTTTACTCATGTACGGGCAGCTGCGGCGAAGTAGCCAAAGAGTATCTCAGATCCAGGAGGTGTTGTAGAAGCAATCTTAACACTGCAACTGCTTGCTGTCGCTCATGTCGTATGTCGCTCATGTCGTAGACAGCTCTGTCTCTAGGCACCTGTTAGTAAGGTGGCGGAGATCTGCGTCACCTTAGAGACAAGGCCGCATTACACGTCACATATGACGTGTAAAGCGACGGTACACATCATACACCGACTACGCAGAACTTTCTGGCATTAATAAATAAGTCAATCAATTATTCGGGGACTACGCCATACTCGGTTTGAGCTTCGGCCTCAGCGCCACAGTGGCGGAAATCATGCAATTCGTTAAAGGGGAAACCACCTGAGACCCTTTACGCAGAGACCCTGGCCGTGCCTGTGGCCAAGGAATGCATGTGGGCCCGCCCCTCTCCAAAGCCCTGTATGAATGTAAAATACCTGCCTGCAACTTTACAAACCGCAAAGGTAGTGAATAGGCATGAATTCAAAAAGCAAAATACAAATAGCCACCTACAAGCTACCGTTAAAGCAATGCATAGGTGGCCGTAACTTCCAAGCGTGCACTAACCCCCCTATCCCACGTACCCACTGCCCCGCACAGGGTCCTAGGCGCATACAGCCACCCCCCCCGCAAAAGACCCCATACAGGCCTCTGCTGACCTGCCTGTCCCACATACCCACTACCATGCACATGGACGTAGGCGCATACATAACCCCCCCCTGGAGGACCCCATATAGATGTGACATCAAACGGATGATCTGCACTGCAGGGACAGCTACGATGAAGGTCTTCACATTGGTGCTGGTCGCGGCCCTGGTGGCAGCATGCACGGCTGACTACTCGTACAGTGGCTACGATCCAAGATGCGAGGTGGACTACACGTATTACGATGACGGCGACCTCTGCAACCCTGGTGGCGCCAACGAGCCATGCAAGCGCGGCGTCTGCGTAAAAGGAGTCTGCAGCAACCAGCCGGACAGCAGCCTGGAGGGCAACGAGTGTGACTACGGGGGTGACAACAACCCATGCATGGCCGGGGCCTGCGACAGCAACGGGAGCTGTGTGCTGCAGCCGTTCCGTGAGGGGGAGGTGTGCGATGGGATCCCCCTCTCACCTGTCCAACAGGATTGCCTCGCGAACCTTTGTGAGGATGGCACCTGCAAAAGGAAATTCCGAAAGGATGCTGACTATAGTGACTATTTTACCTGCAATGAGTACTACAGCGACTACAAAGACGTCTGAGGTGGTGATGCCAGGTGGGCAGCAGCAGTCTGTGCTGCGGCAGCGAGTGCAATCGCGAGTGCTACGAGCAATATTGTCGCTGCTGTCTTCTAAAGCGGGTGTGTGTACCTGCATGTGGCGTAGAGGTGTGCACAGTATGTGAGGGCATGTTGAGGGACCCTGGAGTTGTGTAAGGTCGAAAAGAGTTTGTAATGGTATCGTGTACCGTGTGGAAGCGCCATCGATAGTGGCGCGGAACGGTATTGTATCGTGTGGCATCTTGCATCTTGTGACCTCATGTGGCAGTCACTTGAACACAGTTGAGCCAGAGCTTTTCAGTTTTTCTCTGCAGAACACAACGAAGTAGGCAAAAAGCAATGTGCTGTAGTATCAGCCTTTCACAAGCCTGTTCAGATCACCTCAGGGTTACACGTATTCCGCTGAGGTGGGCCAATGCTATTTTTTTCAAGGCGTCGTGTGTCAGAGGGTGGGTTTTACTCTGCGATTTCCGGTTCACTGCAACTTCAAAACATCCGCAGATCTGTCATTGAAGGCCGTGGTTTTTTCTGTTAGAACTTGTGAGTAGCTAAACATCCAGTTTCGGACTGCAGCCCATATCCTGTTAGGGCTTCACGGGTTCTCTGTGTAGCTAGATTCTTCTGCACAGACACATAGTTGCTTGTACAAGCAAGTATCCTGCACGAACCCATGATCTCAGATATGGCTGTCACTGGTCGCTGCACGTCGACGCTGCTAATCAGCCTGATAGCACACAGACGGTCGAGTAGTCACACACCTGTGTCCACGCAGAGCCCACTCAACACAGTGGCAAACTTCTTGACACACAGCGTTAACTAGTCGGTGGCCAGTCCTCTCCCTGAGGACTTCTCCCTAGATCACTCAGGCCTCCTGCAATGATCCTATCAAAAACTGTACCGGTACCGCCCAAAACATATCTAAATGTGTAAACCTTCTTCTATCCATATTCCTAGTATGAACAATGTTGCATGAAGATGCTGTTAGTGGCTGTAGTCCCAAACAAGGTCTCTAGCTACTCACATGTTCTATCACGCCCCCTTTATTCTAGCAACACATCTATTGCTGGAATTAAACTAATAACAGGTTACAACATAAAGAATAGAAAGTGAGCACCTTCAAGGTGTGAACAACTAAGCCGATCGCTTGCTTTTTCACACAACCCAACTCACAAGTTTGATTCTCTGCTATACGTTGCGAAACGTATAGCGACGCACGAACGTGGGGCCACCTGCATGCGTGGCATGCACCTGCTGATTTTCAAATCGAGTAGACCTTTTGAGACTCGTGCACCAGCACTCACTCCCCATTGCTGCTTTTGAAGCCTTGTTCTGGTGAGTGTGTAAAGGTACAGGCAACACTCCTTAGAATGGCTCATGTGCCATCAAAATCATCGCATGCCAACTTCGCTCGACATCGCACAAACGACACAGGACATGCCACTACCGACTGTTCTGGTGAGTTGGTCGTTCGCAACCCCGACATTTGCTCAACATCGTCTAGGCGCGGCGCAACACGTTCCCTTATGCATCTTCAAAACCTTTCTCA
>JAUMHD010029264.1:0-27842 GCA_032359135.1 Ulvella scutata | reverse complement strand
ACCACGAGCCAGGGCACAACTCAGATACTGCCTACTGATTCGCAACCACAGACCACGATCTACAACACCAGTGGAACCAGCAACAGTAGCAAGGTTCTGTAAGTACTTTTTCCCTTCCATGTGTTTCTCGAGCCAGTGATGTTTGTAGCAAATGCTGCAAAGGCAGCGGCAGCGGCAGCGTTCAAGACGAATGACATTATAATTAGGCTGCCGAATTAGCACAAGAGTCACCTAGTAACATAGCCCAAAGCAACTTCAGAAACATCTGGTGAATACGAACTGCTGGACTAGACGAACCAAACCAGTGAGGTCAAACGGTGTCCGTACATTGAAATCCTGCTGGTTAATCCGAACTTCTGGATAGTATGAACCAAATCTGTGGGGTCGATTGCGTTCGTATTAACCAGATGTTACTGCAACACAAAAACGGAGGCACTATCACGAGCGTGCCATACCAACATCTCTGTTATTTGATCCACCTTCGCACACATCAACACGTGGCCGACTGCAGCCACTGGCTGATTTATTTAAACGAGCGTGTGCGCGTTTTAAACATACGGAAAGCTCTTTGAAGTCAATTGTTTTTGTCAAAGTTCTGCCAGATAAAGGTGAGACACACTTTAACAAAGTGATGGAATTTAACGAGTTGCTGCTGTACTCATATTTTGATGTTTTGAGCTCGAGGGTTTATGTAATCTCAGTGTTTACTGGGAGTTCGACACCCAGTAGGGAGTGGGAGTGTGAAACCTTCCAGTTCATCTCTTTAACTACTGATATTTTGAGATGTGAAATGGGGGTTTTTACGTAATTTTTGGGTGCAGGAGCGTGTGTGGAGAGTGTGGTGTACAGGAAGAAGTGTCTAAGGGGTGCAGCCACACCAGGGGTGCTGTTTCTGCATGGTGGCCCGCACTCCGCGGTGGTGGACGCGTTCTCGGGGCCGCTGCTGGCGTTAGTGGCTGAGGGGTACACCGTCGTGCTGCCGAACTATCGGGGGTCGTCTGGCTACGGGGAGGCCCATCTTGCCGCCCTGCCCGGCCATGCGGGCACTGTGCGTTGTCCTCTTTTTGTTCTGGAAGCATCTTCCTTGGTTGTTCGAATTTCAATTTGATATTCATATTAAATTATAATCATAAAACGTTTTGGGTTATATGGTGGCTATTTGGGTTCATGCCTATTCAATACCTTTCTGGTTTGTAAAAGATGAAATATTTTGTTTTATATTTTGGCTCATGCTTATCCACCCCTTTTTCCGGTTTGAAAAGGAGACTACAGTCATGTCTCGATATAACGGTCTTCGGTATAACGGTTTCGCCTCTGTATCCGCGGAAATGGTGGTGCGCGAACCGTAGCCATTCAAAAATAATTCGAAGTAACGGTCTCGCGTTATCTCGGCGTGTTCTATAAGGTCGAGCCAATATCCAAGCAAGTAAGAAAGCTGAGAAAATCATATGGGGGACCCTTTAAGTATCCAGCTGTGCCCTGTATCTGAGTTGTGCCCTGGCTCGTGGTCGTGGCATTGTGTTTCGTCATTACTATCGCAGTTTGGCTAAGAGTGCCGGGAAAGACCTTCGTGATGGTGCTGTTGTGCAATTCGAGTGAAGTGGTGGATGTTTTGTGCTAGTTGCTTTTGGCTATTTGGGTTCATGCCTATTCACTACCTTTCCGGTTTGTAAAGAAGGAGTATCTAGCTGTTCTGTGGTATCTGTCCGGTAAGAGACGTGTTATAGTTTGTAAGAGTGCTTCAGACAGACTACAGAAAAATCATTGCGAAACAAGAAGCAGATGGATATTGCAACAGCATTCCTTCGCTAGCATGCTCTGTAATACGTGACTCGTCTATTTAACAGTGCTGTCGAACAGGGGTTTTGTGCAATTGTGCCTATTTTTGTTTCAAATAGGAGAAACTCGCTTTTCGCCCATGTACCGGTCACAGAATCCGATGCATGCGTCGACCGGTGTTCGATATACCGGTTTCCACTCTATACCAGGCAGTTTGTGTTGGTATTTGGTGACCATGATATCGAGACATGACTGTACTTTTCCAGCCTGTATTCGAATGTTTGCACTTCGAACTTTGATTTTCGAACTTGTGTGTTGAATTGGATGTGTTTGGAACGGTCACAAGTCAAACATCAATTTGAATCGAGTGAGCCTTCACTGATAGCCTATCAATTGTCAGTTGTCTTAGAGTGTTAGGTTCTGTGCTAATACCAAAAGCGCCCGATCGGTTACGATCGTATTCTACCACTAGGAGCGATGATGTCACTGATATAGTAGATTCGCCTACAATCGTCACACAGACAACTTTCAGAATGTGTGCGATCTCAAAGTGTTGTGATGACGTACGAAAGTGGACTCTTTGGTGAATGACACACGGAAGTGTTGATGATGACGCAAGGTGGCGTTTACGAACCGGATTTTTTTTTTTACCTAATCGGGAACCTCGCCATACCCAAGAAGGGCTTCGGCCTCAGCACCCTCGAAGGGGTGGGACATGTAGGTTTTGTAAATGTGGCTACAAGTGGTGCAGATGGATGTGCAAGACTGCCATGCAGCTCTGCAAGCCGCGATCTCCGCCGGTCTCGTGAACTCGGCGCGCGTTGTGGTAACAGGGGGCAGCCACGGAGGGTTTCTGACTGGACACCTGATAGCGCAGTACCCTGATACCTTCAGAGCAGCGGTGATGCGAAACCCTGTGCTAAACCTTCCCCTTATGGTCCATGTGCGTCAAAGCCCTAATTCTTCCGAAACGCCCAAACTTTCCCAGTTTTTTGCACTCCGCTTGTGAACAATTCACCACCAGTTTGTCCACTGCTGAAACTTTCCTACATGTTTTTTTCGTTCATGCTGCAAGAACTGTTGTTTGAGTGTTTATGCATAATTTGTGCAACAAGTTTTGTGGATTGGCAAGTCAGCAGGCATAATGATCGGATTTGAATTGGAATTTAAATTTCTTTGTGAATGCAACGCATGCATGCGTGCAGCTGAGCGACATCCCGGATTGGTGCTCGGTGGAAGTGGATGGCTGCGCGCCGGTGCAGGGGAGGGCAGCGGAGTTCCCCCCCTCGCAGGCGGAGCAGGCGCGCATGCATGCCGCTTCGCCGATCGCTCGCATCGATGCAGTGAAGGCTCCTGTGATGCTGATGCTAGGGTTGAAGGACCGCCGTGTGCCCCCCCAGGATGGCCTCTCATATGCTCACGCGCTGCGGTAAGTACCCAAAACACATTCCTCTGCGTCAGTTCCATTGCATGCAATGCATGATGTATCAAATGTTCGATTTTTTTTTACCCTGATTGTTTGCGCTGAATTTACAACGCCCTAATGAAGTTGTGCAACTGTTAGGCAGTATCTGAGTTGTGCCCTGGCTCGTGGTCGTGGCATTGTGTTTCGTCATTACTATCGCAGTTTGGCTAAGAGTGCTGGGAAAGACTTTCGTGATGGTGCTGCTGTGCCATTCGAGTGAAGTGGTGGATGTTTTGTGTTAGTTGCTTTTGGCTATTTGGGTTCATGCCTATTCACTACCTTTCCGGTTTGCAACTGTTTGGCTGAAAGTGCTGACAGAAAGACTGTAGTGATGGTGTTGTTGGGCCGATTTGTAATGTCGTGTTTGTTTTGTGTTTGTTGGTCCCCAGGGCCCTCATACATCTAACTTTTCTTTTTCGCGAGGTTTAGGCCATGTCATTGCTTTGGCTATTCGGGTTCATGCATTTTTGCTTCCTCTAATTGCTTCAGCTATTTGGGTTCATATGCCTTTTTACATCCTCTCCAGTTTGTAAAATGGCTGAGTAACTGGAACCAGCGTTGTCGCCCTCAACAAGTTCTGGGCAACATATTCCGCACCAATTTTAAAGTTTATGTGCATGCGTTCAGGAGCAGAGGGAAGGCCGTTCAGGTTCACATATTCGAGGATGACGCGCATCCTCTGGACAACCCTAAGACTGCGTTTTTGCAGTGGCCGCGCATTCTCGCGTTCTTCCGGATGCATCTAGAAGGGGAGGGGCCGGCTGCTGCCCAGTGACTTGGTTGTTGTCTGTGTTAGTGGTTTTCTGCGTACCCCGCACCCCTTTTGGTTGGTGGTACCCCTTTTGGCGTTTAAAAAAAACTGAGACCGAAGCCCTTCCTGGGTACCCACGGCACGGTTCCCGATTAGGGTTTTTGTTCAGTTTTAACTTTTGGATAGTTATTGACCAGATGTTGCAGTTCGTGACATGTTGTGCTATTGGTGACGAGCGGGCCGTTGGATAACTATTATTAATGTAACTCGCTGTGAGTTTTTATGCGTTTTTTGGTGCTTGGGATGTAAACACAATGCACCACAATAGATTCGCAATGGTGAAGATAAATCAGAGGAAGAGCTGTGAGGGAATCTGTGACAATTACATGCATTGTGTCCAGGGAAGCTGCGCGTGTTGAAAATTTGATTCTTGTATTAAATGGATTGATTCAGGGTTGCATCGATGCAGTAATAAAGGGCTGCAGAAATACAGGGCCTGCAGGAATAAAGGCCTGCAGTTGCTGACGTGTGATCGTGTAGGCTGTGATGCAGTGGGATCCTGCAGTAGGTTGTGATTCAGTGATCCCATCGACAAGGGCTCTGGAACTGAAGCTAGCAAATTGAACCAAGGAGGCAACAGGGGCAACAAGGAAGGTAACTAGCAAAGGCCATGGATGCATTGAAAGCTTGTATCCTCCTTGCCTGGTGGGCAATGCTGCGGAAGTCCAATGTGACTGCAGACAATGCAAACCGTGCTGGGAGCAGTCACTGCATCACTCGAGCTGATGTCGAGGTGTCACAGCAGCAACACATGCTGCGTGTTCGAGTGACCTCCTCAAAAACGAATCATTACAAGGAGCGGTCGGTCGAGCTGCTGTTGCACGGCAGGCGTGGCCACCCGCTGGACCCTGTGGCTGCATGGGAGCAACATGTGGCTACAAGCTTCTTGCCTGCCACTGCCCATGCGTTGACTTTGTTGAGGCAGGCAATCACCTGCCGCTGCAATATGATGTTTTGCGCAAGGCGCTGAAGACGTACTTCTCGGCCATTGGCGGCCGGACTGCTGAAGTGTCATCTCCCAGTTTGCGCCGTGCTCGTGGTGGCGCCACGTATGCTTGGCATAGTGGCGTGCATGACATCTTGATTCAGGCTCATGGTGACTGGAAGTCCTTGAGCTATCGCGATCACATTGACGCTTCGGTCGATGCTCGTCTGAGCACTAGTAAGCGCATGTTTGATCTTATTGTAGCGGGCACGCCGACAGTCATGCACCCTGCATTGGACCCACTAGCGCACTTGGTGCCAGTGCAGAAGCAGGCCCCACTTTGGGTTGCACCAACCCAGCCCTCATCGACGGAGGCAGTGCCTGCCGCACCAGTTCAGGTCCTGATGTCCATGACCCCAGAAGGAGATGAGGGTATGGACATGACTGCGTAGCGCGGGGCAGCGCGGTAAAACCTACTTTGCATACTTCCTCCATCCACGGGGGCACGGGGGTTTCAGGTCCCTTGTGACCCATTCTGTGGTCGGCAGCCGCTGTTAGCTGTCACATCGCGCAAGGCTGAATAGCAGCATGATGTGCATGTTCACCATGCATGTAAGCGCATGCATAACAGCAACGGCGGCGCCGCCGCCGAGGGTCAATAGGACCCGCCCTCAGCTAGGCTGAGTGCATTCATGCTCGAGTCTCCAGTATATAATGTGGAAAACGTAGTCAGAAACGTCCTTTTGCTGGTTCCGAAAGAGAGTTTTACCTTCGGGAAAGACAGGGACAACCGTCATGATATATCACCACTTTTAGATTGAGCATCAATATACTACCACCCTCGTCTACCTCTGTCCTCGCATAGTCATATGTGAATGGCTCTGCCGCTCTTTAAGTGCTTGGTGCCGTTTCAAGATCCAGCTGCCTTGCTCGTGTAAGCAACTCTGGCGATGATTCGGCAGCTGAAAGCTGACCCTCTCACTTGTACCGCGAACGATGTGTGTATGTGGGATTCTACAGGAGTTTGCGATGATGCAGAAGTCGCAGAACTGGCTTGCTCATGCATCATGCACACTGCATTGGACATGGTACAAGACTTGCATGCATGCACGTCACATGCACATTCCAATAAATGGCCAGAACCGGCCATGCACAATACCGCATGCATTCAGAAATGCTCAGTGTCTTTTGATACAGACTGAAACGAGCGCAAAAGTGAACTCAGATGCTCCTAGACCTTCGCGCTTTGTGTGATACCGTGCCGCTCGATGTAATTGTCGAAACTGAACTCTAAAGTGACGGGCCAGAAATAGTCTGGCCAGAACTAGCCTGGACCAACCTTTGGAATGTCGTTGTGCTCCGTCATCTCTGAAAGCTTGTTGTTGTACTCTGTGATGCGTTCCCTGTGTGACTTCACACCTGCCTTCTTCAGAATCTCTGCCTCTCTCTTTGCCACGTATGCGTCATGTTGCAGCTGAGCCTTTGTCCTGCAACAAATTTCTTCGCTAGTGAGTAGGCTTTAGTTGATTCTGGTGGTTTCTGGGTTCTGGACAGTGTTGCACTCCTTGCGTAATTGTCGCCAATAACATGTACTTCCCTTACGTTTTGGTCATCAAACAGGCAAGGAGGACATCCAAAGCACTACGGCATTCGTATGAGAGACTTCATGAGCTTCTGTCCTGCAATAGAGGTCTTTGCTAGTGAGTAGGCGTTGGCTGTTTCCGGTTATTTCTAGGTTCTGGCTGTTTGGGTTCTGTTGTTTAGCTTAGAGTTCCTCTCTGGTGAACGTAAATCATGACATCCGCCACAGGCCATGTCTGGCCACAATTGTCTGGCTGAACTACGAAATAAGAGGCTGTCCACATGGACCTGGTGCGACCATGAATGACCCGGAATGCCGAAAAGGGGAACGACGCGGTGCGGCCTGTGTGTCCACATGCAAGTATCTCCAGTTCGGGTCCTAACCCGATGCGGTCGGTGGCACTTCGTGCCTCAACATGCCCCAGGAAGTATTGATTTGCCTCGATAGTTATGTTCTCTGTGTGTGGGCAATTTTTCTGAAGCAAAACAAGCCATTCTGCTGCCAGCGCACTGACATAGCCGAACGAACGCAAACTTCACCAAAATGGAATCTAAAAAGTGCTACAAGCATGTCTTAATTATAAGAATATGACTTCAATATCGTCTACAGCATTCGCGTTTGAGACTCGTGCTCGTTCCCGTTCCACTTTTCAATATTCCAGCTTATTCCGGCTCATTCATGGTCGCACCAGGTCCATGTGGACAGCCTCTAAGGGTCTGGGGCCAAAAAGTAGCTAAGTTAGTAGGAGGCTCTGGTTGCGCAAATCTAAACAGTGCCTGAGTTGTGCCCTGGATCGGGGTCGTGGCATTGTGTTTTGTCACTGTTGCTATTGCTGTTGACTAAGAATGATGGGAAAGACTTTCGTGAAGGTGCTGTTGTATCATTCCAATAAAGTAATGGTTCTTTAGTGCTAGTTGCTTTGGCTGTTTGGGTTCATGCCTGTCAAGTACCTTTCAGGTTCGTAACATGTGTTTGTATACCGGTAGCATTGCTAAACACACTGATACTCCGATGCATCTATGATCTCGGTAGCATTGCTAAACACACTGATACTCCGATGCATCTATGATCTATGGTGGTGAGGTAGACTGGGTTAGGTAATACTGTATTACACAACGAGCTGTAAAAGAGAAATACATAGCTGCATATTCAGCATCAGATTCGACACCAACACAGTGTCTGGCCTCAACAAACGATCCCAAGACCCGAGGATGAGACTGGTTGTGATCAGCGCTCTCGTATGACCCCTTGACAAGTGTGAAAGGGCACCATGGAGCAACATTGAGAGCGTGGAACATTATTCAGTCATATATTTGAGGCAGCAGTGGGTACTAAGCCAGTGCCTCTGTCAAGTTACCTTGGATCACGTGTATGCTTCTAAGACAGACAGCAATGGAAGAGGCTGTGGGTCTGTGACACAGTGGACACATAGAGAGGTTTTACAAACCGGAAAGGTAGTGAATAGGCATGAACCCAAACAGCCAAAAGCAACTAACACAAAACATCGTGGTGATCAGCACCAGTGATCACCAGTATCGCTTCATTTGTCAGGGCGCACACCTAAAAAATAGTCCCAAATAATCAGGAGTGTTCTATTTAACTAAGCGACACTGGTGATCAGTGATCAGCACTATTGAGTACCCCTTACCAGTGAACGGGAAAGAGCCCAACCAGCTAGAAGCAGCTAACAATTACCACTGAGGAAGTCGCGCGACTTTGTCAGTAGTGATACCATTGAGCTTGTCACACGAAACGTAGGGAACCCAAGGAGACATCAAGGCGCTGCAAGCTCCATGCTATGACTCCGAGACTACCAGCTTGAATACGCCATCCAATCAAACTCGGAATACAAGAACATGAAGAGAACAAGGTATATGATACGGTGACCGGATAATATGAAGGATCAAGTGGCTCGAGCATGTAAACGAACACCCCTCTCAATGACATCGGACAAGAAAGCGTATGGAGTAATTGCACATGAAACAATACATGATGAAAGCTGTGCTGTAGGAGGTACGCACTTGTGGGATACTGGTGGAACAACCTCAGGTTTGCCAGCATCTTTAGTAGCAGTCTCAGTGTTGGCTGGTGCTTTGGCTACATCTTTATCAGGGATCGAGACCTTTCCGTCCTTGCTCTTCTTTTTCTTCTTCTTCACGCCAGAGTCCCCTCCTTTCAAGCTCAGAGAGCCACCCACGAAGGACATGGTGCAGCCAAGATGTTACCTGGCTGCTGCTTGCAGCAGGTGGAACACAGTCACCAGCCCGACTGTAACGATGGCTAGCACATTCTGCACAGAGCCGTCGTTAGATCATGTACCAGCGAGGATCATGCACCAGGTTGCTGCTACAAAGAGCTTGTGTCAAGCGATCACAGAGTATTGCCAGTATGCTCTCACTTACTGAGACGTTTACTTTGAGGAGTGACTGATGTGTGGGACTGCGCGTGATCTAAGGAGTAGTGACGGCCCGTGCTATCACACAAGAAAGCAAGTAAGAGGTGTGAGTGTCAGGGAAGCGTAAACGCACCGCAAACGCACCCAGCTCTTCAGCAGAGACCATACCACCAAATGTATGGCACTTCTTCAAGAATTGGTGTAGCCGTGTTTGAAGGAAACAGGGCAGAGGCTGCTCTCACAATGAGTTGGATCGTGAGTCTCGGTATCCCTGAGGCGTATATCTCAATGAGTGTTTGTCTGCTGCATCCACGCACTTCTAACTGCCTAATTTGTTCGCCCTGCGCACTCTGTCAAAGGTGCGAAGACGTGTGGACCGTGTAGTCAGGTGTGGCTTAGGATCCCAACCGGCACATCCCACATGTAGAGGAGCACCCTGCATGTTCACTAAGAAACTCAGCGACCATGTGAACATAATAAGTAAGAAGGATATTGGAAGGAATCGTGAGCTCAAGAGGTGACACATGAACACAATCCGGCCACAGACACTCGAGTGTTACACATGTAACGCGGTCTGCCTTGTGAACTGTGCCATTGCTCTTGCTTTGTGCTTAATGGAAACATGGTTATATTCTTAAAGATGCCCCCAGAACTATGCCCTTTTTGTGCTACAGAGCCTGCGACTTCCGATGTACTTAACCTCCACATGTTATGTGCTCACACTGTCACACTGTCACTTCATCTAACAAGTACCTCAAGTCGGTTGGTTTACAAGCTTGTAACCTGCCTGTGTCCTCTGCCGTGCGACGTTCCAAATAGTGAAAAGGTGAAAGGCACTCCAACACAGTACTATTAGCAAGGAAAAGTATCCACCACAGCTCCCCCAACATCACTGAAAAAGCAAAACAAATCCATAATGAAGGTATTAACCGGCACGCCTGAACAATGGTACACGTGAGAGCCAAGCCAAGAAGTCAACTGCACACGTTCACAAAGCACACAAACTTGGATACACAGCGCTGAATAGGAGAAACAATAGACTTCCAGAATCCTAAAATCTCCCAAAACTCCACTGGTGGTTGTGACCTTCCATCCAGTTGCAACTAACCTTACACCGACTGGTGCTTCCACTGAAACACACACCAACAACCATTGGATGGATCTATGAAAAGCCAGTGAGAAAGAACTACATGACAAGCACACAATACCCACAATACCAGCTTCAGTACCCCCCCCTGGAACCACAATACCAGCTTCAGTACCCCCCCTCGACCCAGCCAAACCGCGCCCATCAACTACTTTGTATTTGAAGCCAGATTCTCGTCTATGTGGTCAGCTCCCTCAGGGATCGTTGCACCATGACCTACGTTGCAGTCCTTGAGCTGCGCCTTCACACCGACGTTGGCGCCGTGACCGATAACAGAATTCTGCACGTGCGCGTTGTCGCCAATGACGACATCGTCCATCAGTAGCGAGTTGTGGATCTTCACGTTCATTCCTATTCTGCACAGCGGCAGCAGGAGCTCAGTTCACTGCTGCACAGGTTTGCGCATCGGATGATGCCGCATGCATGCATGCAAGGGCTGCGACTGTGCAAAACACCGATACAATCAAAACATGCAGTAAACAGATAAGGAACCGAATAGCCACGAACAGGCAGACGCAAAATTCACACGACCACCCCCCCCCCCCCCTCCCAAAGCACAGACTTCACTCGAATGGCACAGCACCACCACCAAGAGATCATGTGCTAGCATTTTCAGTTAGGTGTAGATGTGTGCAAGATCAAGCAGCCGGAAGTTGTGCGTATAGGGCATTCAGGTGAGGTGGCCGGCCTGACTCACCAACGTCCCGATTCACCAATACCACTGTTTTGGGCTGTTTCTCGTGGTGCCGCACAAAGGACACTGACTCCGGCATGCTTCAAGACTATCACAGCAACAGCATTTGTGAGCCTCAAACAAGCTGAAACAAGTAAGAACGTCAAGGAATACAGAAAGAAGCTCGAAAATTGGAATGCAAAACTGAAGATGGAAAGTAAAACTAAAGCAACCACTATTTAACACGGCTCATTAAAATGCTGCAGCACACGAACCCACGTACAACCACACGTCAACATAATAAGTAACACTAAAGCAACCACCACTATAACAAGGAGCTCGAAAATGTAAAATGAGGAGATCGAGTAATGGCATGGGTGAATGCACGAAGTGCAAGACCTAGACCTAAACCAACAGCAACACACCTGGCGCCTGCGCCGATCACAGACCTCTTCACGGATGTCTTGTCCCCTATAGCCACATTTGCCCCCACTAGACACCCTGCCGCGACCACTGTCTTGCTGCCCAGCGTAATGGAGGGATCAACAGCACAGGATGTGCCCACCACCGCCAACAAAGCTCCTGCAGCATGGGATTACGTAATATATATGCATGTGCATCATGCACCTAAAACTTCCAACATCAGCTGCAGTCAAAGCAGTGTGCGTGGCATGCGCAGATGGTGTACGAAACGAGAGATAAAGAATGCGGGGGTTAGGAATAGAGTGTAGGCCCGATTAGCCGTGCACCTACGCCCCTCGAAAAAGTCCGGCGAAAGCCAATATCCGAGAAACTGAGTAGATTTTGTATGGGAAAGCGCTTGCAAACGTGCTTGCACCAAGTCCTTACAAACCGGAAAGGTAGTGAATAGGCATGAACCCAAATAGCCAAAAGCAACTCAGACAAAAATATCCACCACTTCACTCGAATGGCACAACAGCACCATCACGAAAGTCTTTCCTAGCACTCTTGGCCAAACTGCGATAGTAATGACGAAACAAAATTCTCTGTGGTGCAAACGTGCTTGCACCACTAAGAAAAAAATCCGTACTTCCACTGAAGACGTACAGCGGCAAAGAATCCCTACTTTCACCGTATTTCCACACAAGATGCATAGTGGAAAACGAGCTGTTGTAGAACAGAATAATTGGGAGTAGACTGTACATGTATGCAAGCGCTGATAAAAACAATTCTGCAAATAACTTGATTGACTGAAGTGGTGCTGTTTCCTCATTCAATGCTGCAGCAAACGAACCCAAGTACTCCTGAAGATTCTGCAGCATGCACAACTTTCTGCAGCTAGCTCAACAGCCACACACACACCTGTAGTCTCCACCTGAAGATTCTACAGCACGCACAACGTTCTGCAGCTAGCTCAACAGCCACACACCTGTAGTCTCCACGTTCGCCATCTCCCGATTCACTTCCAGAAGGCTCTGCAGTGTGTTGACACGCCTGCACAGCTGGCTGCTATCTGCTATGTATGCGCCACAGAAGATCTGGTCCGAGGGAGCGGCGCTTGCAAGCGCACTGCTGCGGAAGTCCGGGCAGGCTGCAGCCAGATACTGCAGCTCTTGGTGGTACAGGTCGCTTTCGGGGTCAGGCACAGTAGGAAGTGTTGTACTACTGCCACCTCTGGCAGAGGGCTGAGGGGTGTCTAGAGGCCCTGGCTCCTGTTCTTGCCACTGCCCGTTCACAAACATAGGAAGACCATCCACCTGTACGTCAAGCAGATTTGTTGTTTGTATGTGGCTTGTGGCTTCTGGCATGAGTGTGTTTGTGTTGAGATGAATATGGCTTCAAGCAAGCTGCTGTATTGAAGCTGTTCAAGCCTAGGCTGTGAACACAACACTAGGCTGCTGTAGACTTGTTGATTGTTGTTGTATTCTCTCGTTGCTTCCTTTTCAGGAAATTTTTTTGTTTCCTTATGCAAGGAAAGGCAACGAGAGATGTGCAAGCAGGTACACAGGAGCTGACAGACCTGGGCGCCAGAAACACAGGACAATTCAAAGTATGCCTGTGCACTGAACATAGAAACACTTCGCAAAAGGGTCTTTGGTTGATTCGAACTCATCTGCAGTCACCCAGGGTGATGGGTGTGAGTGCAAACGGTGAAGAGCAAGAGAGTGACAAGGGCGTACCTTGATGCTGCTCATCGAGCTATACTGAATGTGCTTGATGACTCGTCCAGACAGGATGTAGATGCAAGCATCTCGAAAGTCTGTCGTTACAGTCATCGCTGAGCATGTCTTTATGGGAGCTATTGGTATAGTCACCTTCCGCAACTGCTCTGGGTTGTAGGCGTAAGTCAGAATCCTTTGTGTGCTTGGATCGATTGCCACATAGTCCACTCCCTACACAAGTGATCAGTTTATTTGATGCTGCATGTGGCACATACGTGTGTTGCGAGGCCATGTAGATCACCCAATTGCACAACAGGGACCAGATCTTCTATCTGATTCAACAGTAGCAAGCATACTTCTAATCGGAACATCCATCAGGGGAAACTGATCGTGAATCTAAGCCCTCTAGCACACCACACAACCTTGAGTGAACTGCCTCCACACCTTGGGAGCCTTTCCGAGCTTGGCTCCCTCTGAAGCGGAGCTTTTTCGCTTAGAAAGAACAGTTGTGATCGCAGAACCACGTATCCTGTGGGTGAACAGCACTGTGGGCAAGGAAACATCTGTGACGGTGTCCCCACTCATCACAACCACAGAGTCTCCAGTAAGCTTGTCAGCTACTGCTCGCACTGCGTCTGCTGATCCACTATCGCTCGCCACTGTAACCACCCGTATTGACAAGCCTTGTAGCAGGGGCTCGCTCTTGACGTACTTCTGAATTTTCGCGCTCGCAACATCTCCTGATGCAACCTGCAGCCCCAGACTGTGTAAATAGGTCTGATTCGTGCGCATACCCGTGAAAGAGCTTTTAAGAGTGACGTTGAGGGCTGTACAGATTGCCAGCATGTATGATTAAATACTGAGAAGCACTGAAGAAGGTGCATACCACGAGAATGGTGGAAATGCCTGCTTGTTTCAGAGCTGTGAGAGAGTACAAGATTACAGGAGAATTGGCAACTGGTAGAAGACACTTTGGGTGTTCTGAGCTTGTGAGAGGAGTTAACCGCGGCTCGGTGCCTCCGGCCAACACGACGGCCTCTGTTCCAGCCAACATATCGCCTGAGAGAGAGAGAGAGAGAGAGACAATTCGTGGCGGCCTGCTGCACACTTTCAACGGGCCTGAATCTTATGAATACTTGCTAACTCTGTATCAAGGACGGCTTAATCGACGAGGTGTTTTGCGCACAACTGCTGAGTGTTACTGCTGAGCAGGACTGACAGACATGAACCTGTCGACAGTTTGAGCACAGACCTAGATAGCACACATTAGGCATACGCATGCCAGTCTCTCTGCCTTTACTGGGTACGTTCAACGTGATCTTGCAACTCATCCGCGGCATGGTGGCGTGAGTGCAAGTCAATGACTTGGAACCAGCAAGACGCAGTCCATTTACATTTGCTGCCATTAAACGCAGGTTGCGTCGATCGTCCTCCAGCCAGGTGTTCAGCCAGTCGTTTCCCAGTATTATTCGCAGAACTCGTTGCGTCCCGGAGCTTCAAGGTGGCAATCTATACACGGTTCTACCGTCCACTAGGCAGTGTTAAAGCAAGCTCGAGGGCCTGCAGCTAGCCCCGCTGGTCCTGTTTGCTCTCTGTTCAGCAACAGTTGTTTCACAGGTGTCAAAATGCCAGTTGATATAACAGAGATTACAGAAGAGGACGGGACCGACCAACCTACTCCGCCCCCTTCAGCACAGGACAGCAAAAAACCTGCTACTGCAGGAAGCCAGTTGATACAAGATGCCGAAGCTGAAATGGCTAAAGTGGCCAACACTCTCAGCAAAGGTGGGACTTCATCGCAACGCTTGATCGTGATTCACACCGTGGTTCTCATACCTGCTGTATTCGTCAGATCATATTTGAATGTCCTGGCTTCAACATGCGGTCTGAGGCGTATGAGGAAGCGTATACTGGTACGGGGAAGAGCGGGTCCATACAGGCGACGTGGACAGCGATGAGTATCCCAAAGCCCTCGTCACTGTCATCAATCAATGTGTGACGACAAGTGGATGGGCTCGGGCACCTTTCACCTCCATGTGGACTGGCATTGAGAAGAGCCCAGGGCACAAACACATCTACAACCGCATGCGCTGGTCTTCCTTCAAGCACCGTACTGGTACGATACAATATATGCACCGATACGTTGATTTGTGCAACTGGCAGATATAGCCTTTCAGCAAGTGGTACTGGCACAGGCTTACTTTCAACGCAGTGATCGCCTCGGGGAGACATGTATCTATGGAAAGGAACAGCAGGACTGATAAACTCCACAAGGATCATTCACCCAAGAACTAATCCCGATGGTTGCATCATACACTTGAAGCGCTCAGCAGCAGGATAGCACTGAACATCATGACAACATTTTCATCCTGCCAAGTTGCAACATCAGGACATGCAACACAGTGACACCCAATGCCCTGCTTCGTACGAGAACCTGCGAGAAAGGACTCGTCATAGCCCTCAGTGGTCTGAGCACAGGGATATATTCCATACACAGGTATCATCCGTACACAGGTGATATTGCCGCTCAGATCCAGCGAAACTACCTCTGTTAAGATCTGAGGGGTGTACATACCAGTGTGAATGCTCTAGTCGCTAACATGCAGACCCTCAGATGTTCACACAACCTTCAATCTGTCTTTCCCATCCTGGTTGCCATGGTGGCAAGTTAACACAGTACTCTACCCTGGGTACGTCAGCCGCACTGGTATGTAGTTTCCATGTCCCGCTGCCTTGAAGATCAACTCATGATGCTGCCTCTGTTGGCACCAAGGGTGTCGGTAGCAGGTGTCCAGGAATTGCTGTACCTGAACCGAGCCACGACACCACAGATGTAGACAACAGCCACGTCGTGATTCCTTGGTCAGTGTCGCCCCGCATCAAGCTAACATCAAACTGACCGAGATCTTCCATGTACTTCATACTAGCTGATCAGGCAGGTGCTAGTTCTGAGCCCCGTTTGAACCCAAGCAAGGCAACAACTGCTGGATGCAAAGCCAGACACACTGAACAGCTCTTCCTGTACAGTCGCTGTCAACTCAGAGAGCTCAGAAAACTGCTGCAAGTCTACAGCATACCACCGTGATCAAGCATGGGATGACATACACAGCTGAACCTCCTTAGTTTCCTAACAAGCTGACATGGAAGCATCTGGGCACGAATCCGAACAACCAGAAGCACCTAACAAAGAACAAGCACCAGTTACAGCTGAATGTGCCAATGTAGCTGCAGAATGGAGGTGCTTATGGGTGCAGGCACAGATGCCTTCGACATGTTCTCAAAGAAGGTTCCGGAACCTCTCGTGCTGCTGCAGCAGGCAGCATACGGCATCGCAGGTGCAGCAACTGAGCAGAGTAAACGCCCAGATCACTCTCCACCAGAGGTGCTAGCAGACTTGCTCGAAGAAGTGTTCCAGTGCATCGCAGATGAGAAGCTGGTGAGCAAATTCACTGCAATCCAAGGGGAGTACGGCATGCCCATCAAGAAGCTGCAGTTTGCAATCATGAGGATGCTCTGTGTGATCTACAGGGAGGTGTGAGCACACCTGATTTGGTTTTGTATGTGCGCACATGATTTGTATCTATGCTTGTTCACCATCTTTCCAGTTTGAGACGAGGACCGAGTTGGTCTTGTATAAGGTATGGAACATTAGGTATGGAATCTCTATCTTGCAGTAGGTATGGAAAAGCATCAACTTTCTAAACTTCTGTGTGAAATGTGAAATGAACAAGAAGATGAAGTTCGACTTCCTGGTTTTGCTCGATCAATACCAACTTCACGCTATTCTATTCGTGTTGCTATACTCTACTGTATTCGTTTTGATCGCGCTACTGTATTCGTGTTGCTGTACTCATGTGGTGTACTCACCAACTTTGCACTATTGTAAGTTGCTTACAAACCGGAGCGGGAGTGAACAGGCATGCACCCAAGTATCCAGAAGCAAGCAACACGTTTCTGTGTCCATGTTGCTATATTCACGTTTTTGCACTCACATTAGCGCTGTGCTTACACGTTAGCGTTGTTGCACTCACATTAGCGCTGTGCTTACACGTTAGCATTGTTGCACTCACATTAGCTGTACTTACTTCAGATGGCCGCCAGATGGCTGTGTTTTGCCATCTGTTGATGTTCTGTTGATGTTCTGTTTTGTGCTGTTCATGTTCTGTTGATGTTCCGATGATAGTTTCCGTTGATGTTCTGCACTGTGTTCTACACTATGTTTACGCTGATTTGATGTTCTACTCTGTGCTTATCTTCTGTTGATGTCATGTGATGTGTTTCACACTGTGCTTCACACTGTTTTCCCCCTTGTCGGCTGTTCTACACTGTGTTTATGTTATTTCAATTTTCTACACTGTGTTCTACACTGTTTTCATGTAACTGTACTCATAGCGAAGCACAATGCAACTGTATTGACGCATGGCCAATAAAAGATCCAGGGTATGGCCTTGAACGTAGAGTCCCTAGGAGGGGTTATGGTAGTCCTCAGTTCGATGCTTTCGCTTCTGCCTCCAGTCTTGTTCTCGGTGTGAACTTTGAACGCATGCATGCAGCTGCTGAACGGAGACCGAGTCAAGAACATTCGCTACATATTCCGCCACGCGGAGGCTGCTGGAATCATGATAGTTTTGGCCAACCAGAGCTATGTGGGACACATGGAGCATGCATGGAACAGCGTTCTCAAAATCTGTTTGGGTATCATGCATGTCACCCAGGATGTGCGTTTTCGTGAGCCTCTGAATGTTCAACAGGTGGAAATATTTTCATTCAGTTACTCAATGCATGACCTCGGACCTTCCTAGATATATGGCGTGGTTCCAGATTGGAGGAGAGGCGTGGTTCCAGATTTCAGAGGTTCCAGATTGGAGGAGAAAATACTTTCATGATGGTGCTGTTGTGCCATTCGAGTGAAGTGGTGGATGTTTTGTGTTATTTGATTTTGGCTATTTGGGTTCATGCCTATTTACTACCTTTCCGGTTTGTTTAAGGAGGAGAAAATTTGAGGGAAAAGAATGAAAAAAAATCTGTGTGGTAGATCCTGTCGCAAACTTGACTGGTATTCGAACATATCGAATCCCCTCCCATCCCCACGGCGCGCTTGATGATCTTACAAACCGGAAAGGTAGTGAATAGGCATGAGCCGAAATAGCCAAAAGCAACTAACGCAAGACGCGCTTGATGGTAGTAACCCAATGTAGTTGATGTATTGGTGGTTCTTTTGAAATTTACATCGGTAGTGACGCAGCACACTAGCACACAAGGTCGCAGAGGGGTAAAGTCAAGTGGTTCTTTGGTGTTAGTTGCGTTTTGCTATTTCGGGTCATGCCTATTCACAACTTTTCTGGTTCGTAAACGGTGTTTGAACATGCATTATCACCATGCATTGACAGTCCAGTAACACACATGTGGGCGTGCATGCCTGGACTGATACATGAGTTTACGAGAAAGCTGTGATGCGACGTGCTGTGTGCTGTGACTGCAGGTGTGGGAGCACGCATATCAGAGTGCGAGGCATGGCACTGCTGTGTCAGCGCAAGCTGGCCACGACTTTGCGTTTGTGCCAGCAGCCTACGACCTCATCTTCTTCATGTGTGTGGGCATGCCGGGCAGCAGCTTCAAGATTGATGAGGTGTGTGTTTGTGCGTTTGTGGCTATATTTTGTGAAAATATAGTTTCAACACTTTTTGTGTCGAAAACAAACATTCGGATGTTTTTTGGTCCCGTTCCGTTCCTGCTATTGGAGGGTTTTTGGAAACAACTAACATACAGCAAGCATTAACAAGGTCATGTTCTTTAATGAATCCGAGCATGCGTGCATACACGATGGCACTGCACTCGTACCAGAAAGTTCAGTGTTTATTCTTCTTATGTTTTTGGCAACAAAGAGCATATTATTCATGCCCCTCACACTACCTGTTCGGCCTTTTATGACAGGCATGAATGGTCATGATGCACGTCGTTGCGTTTACTCGTCGCTTTTTCGGTTTGCCGTTCACGAACAGGTCGAAATTCGAACGGAACGGAACGTAATTCACGCTGGGAATTCACGCGCAGGTTCGCAGCCTGCTACAAGACATCGAGAGTTCGGAGGGCCGCCTGGAAAACAGCAAGATGAAGGACAAGGTGCTGTTCCACTGCACAACCAAGAGATACCTCCGTGTGCTGAAGAAGGAATGGGAAAAGGCTGAAAAGGCCAAGGCGGACGCCAAAAAGGCTGCCGGTAAAGCCAAGAAGAAAGCAGGTGTGATGCTTGAACACACCGGAAAGGTAGTAAATATGCATGAACGCTAACAGCCGAGGTATCTGACACAAATTGAGTATCATTTCGCTTGAATAAGGCACACCAGCACAATCACGAAAGTGCTTCCCTGCCAGTTACTCTGCACTGTTAAGCTGCCACAAATAAAGGTTTATGCCTGGGAACCTTTGGTGGGTAGCTCTGAGTAACGGGGGGCTTCTTACCTACGGGGGGCTTGCTACCTAGATGCACAAACAACTGTTACACGAGCTGTTTGTTGGGAGCGACTCTCACCTCCTACATCTCAACAGCCCCTATATCTCAACCCCCCCTACATCTCAACTTCCCCTATATCTCAACAACCCTTAAACAGCCCCTATATCTCAACATCCAGTATATCTGAGCTTACGTGCCTTGAACCCCTGGATATATGAGCTCAGATGTCCAGTGTTTAAAGTAGACTATCTATGTTCAACACAGCTTCTATATGTTCCAAGCCCCCATATCTCAACAGCCTCTATATCTCAACAACCCCTAAAAAGCCCCTATATCTCGACAGCAACCCGCACCTCTAGAAAGGATTCTGTGAAGTTGAACTCCAACAGATAGAGGATCTGTTGGTGTTCAGGTAAGGGCAAGGGCAAGCAGACAGACAACGACCAGGAGGAGGACGCAGTCGACACGCAGCAGCTGCAGCCCGGCCACTTGCCCGCCACCGACTGGAGAGTCTTTGACCAGCGTTTCATGGGATACTACACCTGGTTGGAGCCCCCCCTGCAGCCAAAGGCCCTGAAGTGTGAGAACTGCAGTATCGAATGCATCAAAGTACACAGGTGCGGCCCTCTGATGCTCTGACGTTTTGGGTATGAGTTCTGAGAAATAGACTTTTATTATGGGGCTGTTGTGAGTTGTTGCCATTCCAGTGAAGCGTGAAAGAATGCATGATTAATTTTTGTTGGCAGGTTGTAGAACTTTGGGTTTTGTGTGCCTATTTGCTGCCTTTCTAGATTGCAAGGTAGATTGTAAGAATGGCTACAGAAGAAGCGAATCTCCTTGTGCAGATGCGACACATGCAATCACCTTTTGTGCAGAAGCGGCACATGCAATCACCTTTTGTACAGAAGCGACACATGAAATCACCTCACCTTTTGTGCAGATGCGACACATGCAAACTGAAGGGGTACTGCAGCAGCATGTGTGCAGCCGCACACATGTTCGACCATGAATGCCACGCTGCGCCGAAACCCTGGCTCAGCCCCCCTACCGGGCCCAAGCAACCCCCCCCGACCGAGCTAGGCGAGGAAGGGTTGTTCGGGTTCATTCCGTGGAGCTGGGCGCGTTACGGACTCTTGCTCCTCGCCTCCTACGCGCTGTACTATGCTATAGACGCCTTCCTGACCTTCCGGTACGTTCCATGCTTTGTTATAGATGAGTTCATTACGCCTTCCTGTGCTATACACGCCTTCCTGACCTTCCAGAACGTTTAATTAGCCTTGATGTTCTGTCTCCATGGCTATCTGCTCGCCATTTTCTTTGAATTATTCGTATCCAGGCAAGTGAATAATATGCATGGAGTACATGCATATTGCGGTAGGGTGCTACTTCAGCGTTTTATCGTATCAGTTTAATCAGCAATATGGTGGAGGTCGTTTGTGCGTGGCATTATTATTGTACGCGGCACAGAGCTTGCGCCACGCTGTCAGCACTTGTGCTTGGCTGCAAACCCTAGCGCCTGCATAAAGCCATGCATGTGCGCCCTCCTCCCTCGCCTACTTAGGCGCCCGGTCTGTCTTGGTTGTGTGTGCACTTACACAAGCGTAGCCACTACAGGATGTTCTTCAGCATGCAGCAGTACCGGGACATTCGGTGATGCATGGGCTCGATGCATATCGGTAAGATGACGTAATTCGTTGCATTGCAGGGCGCTCAACAGGTTGACCAGTCTGGAGGCTGTGTGGAAGCTGCATGAGCTGCTGTGGCATGCAATCAACAGCTACATCCAGGTGAGGTTTCCGCCTTAGGTTTTGGCCTTAGGTTTCGGCCAAGTATGCAATGAGCTATTGTTCTAGCACTCGAAAAAGCGCGCGAAAGATTGTTTACAAGCATACAAACCCCTCAAACAGTTTTGGTCACTTACTACTATTCGAATGGTCTGACATCGAATACCCTGTACCATCACCCCCCTCCCTCCCCTCTCAAACTTACAAGGCGGTGAAGTAGTGAATACACACTGGGATGGTAGTTCGAATCCCGAAATCCTAAACCCTAAACCCTGCCCCGTCTCCCCCCCACTCCCCCCACCCTGATGCAGACCATGTATAGACCTGTGTACATATTCATGCATGCATGCATGAGTACTCCTTCACAACTACCTTTAACTGTTTAACCATTGATTGCCGCCTCATGTGTGTGAGCGCTTGTTTGTGTGGCTACAGGATCTTTTTGGCCTCTCAGGTTCTGATTCAGCGGCCAATGCACTGATGGATTCTGCCTCTGAAGCCGCCGCTGTGGGCGCCGATGACGTGGCTACAGGTGGCTCGGACTTCCATAAGGCTCTAGAAGACCTTGCGGCTGCTGCGGGTGGCCTTCAAGACTCTGGAGATGACATAAGTGATGACGTAATAGGCGGTAGCTCTGGTTCGGACATCCGAGATGAGTTTTGAGTGCGTGTTCTGATGGACTGGAGGCCATGTGCAGTCGAAGTTTTGGGATAGTTTGCTGTATTTGGTGTTCTTTTGCGTCTGTTTTGGCGTTTTTTGGTTACACTGCATACACTCGATAAGAGCCATGGGGACTGAAAGGGGGGAAGTATGAGAGCGTTTCTTCATAGCAAGCCAGACTTGTTAGGAAAAGGGGTCGGGTAAGGGGTCAGGCTATGCTTCTGGCGCCCTTCGCCGGGTGTTGGCGGCCGGAAGTGGGGGAGTGAGGGGGGGAGGGGGGGGCGGCAGTGACATGAGTGTAGGGATCAGGCAGTGCTGCTGGTGGCTAGCGGTGGAATAGGCATACAGTTCAGTTATTTTTTCCCAGTCCCTCACTTCAAGGTTGGAAGGAGGTGCTTGATGTTTCCCATGGGTGTTGCCAGAGGTGTTGTATCTTGTTTCCCAAGGTAACATTCAGTTCAGATGGGGAGGCAGTGGCGTAGGCGCACCGCAGTGACGTAGGCGTACTGCAGTGTCGTAGGCGCACCGCAGTGACGTAGGCGTACTGCAGTGTCGTAGGCGTACCGCAGTGACGTAAGCGCACCAAAGTGGCGTAGGCGCACCGCAGTGGCGCAGGCGCACCGAAGTGGCGTAGGCGTACCGTACAGTTGATTTTTTTTTGCCCCTCACGTGGGGTTGGAGGGAGCGCTGGAGGAGGGGTGCTCAGGTCGTCGTGGTGGAGGGGGTGAGTGGTGGGCGCTTGCTGCATGCAGATAGAGAGACTACAAAGGTAGATAATTTTGTCGCTTCTTTTTGTTTCGTGTTTCTGGAGTGTGTCACAGAATATAATTCTCACTTGCCGCGCACAGAATATAATTCTCACTTGCCGCGGTTGATCATCCGAGTCATGCATATGTTAAGAACCCTAGAGGGAGGAGATGGCCGCCCGTGGAAGGTGCCCAGTGTCTTATACTCCAAGTCCATTAGTGTTCGGTGCTTAGGCACCGCAACTAGCGGCGGTCTCGGATGGGTTGCTTTTAAGTAATTCGGGGAAAAGTAATTATTGCGACGAAGGATTTTTTTAGGGGGTGGTACGTAGAAAACATTCACTGTTTTCCGATGATTTCTCGGGGTCACGTCCACTACAAACAACTGAATATTTCGTCCCAGTGTGATCAATAGGCACTAAAAGTAGCCCAGGCCTTTCTTTCCAAGCACATGCAACTCGCCCACAACCCCACCACCCCCCTCCCGCAGATCGGCCACCCCACGCAGTCTCCACCACTTTCGAATCTTTCACCCCCCCGGCCCTGACAGACAGTGCGCCGCGCAACCCAAAATGTTCATATTTCTGGTGCCGTCTGGCGGCTGCTTGCCGCCTGGAGTCCCTCCACATGTGTTCACAGTCCACATTGCCATCCATCCACATCCACGGCTGTCCCCCCACCACCGACCCACCGTGCTGGCAGCCCCCCCCCCCCCGACGCCCGGGGTCCGCTAACCCCCCACCTCTGCGTTGCACCGCTCACATCGCCTGAGGCGGGACAACGCCTTTCTGTGCATTATCTGGCACGCCCTGATGAGTCTCGCCGCACCTCACCTCACACCAGGATCCTGAGGGGGGGGGATCTCCCCACCTCGCAGGGAGATGATCCTAGATGCGTCTCTCATGGTGTACCCCTGTACAGCGCAGCTTTTGGTATTAGCACAGAACCTAACACCCGTCCTCCCCCCTCCTCCCCCCTCCAGGGGAACGTGCCCACACATACGCTTCTCTGATAGCCACCCCTAACGCAGCGCAACCTTAAGGTGGCGCGGGCAGCAAACAGCGCAACACACAGATACCGTAGCTTGCGAAAAGGTTCGGCAGTCAGGCGTCACACGCAGTGAAGTCAACGAATTTGTCACGTGTCACAAGCGCAGAACTGACGAACCAATTTTTTTATTTTTTCGTCAGTCACGGGTCACACATGGCCGAAGTGACGAACTGGAACGTGAAATATTTCCGGCAGTCACAGGTGGCGACAGTCAGACGGACTGACGAACGAGGGCACCTTTTCCGTTTTCTGTAGCACTGTGGAAGCATCGCGTGGGTTTGAAATAGCTGCAGAAGTAGCACATGGGATAAGCCCTATTCTATACACGCATGCGACACGAGATCCATCTGCCAGGCGTCACGCTCATCTCAACTGACGGGACAACAAGTGGAAAGTTTCCGTCGGTCACGGGTCACGTCGTGCAGAACCGACGATTTGGAGCGTGGATTATTTCGTCCGTCACGTGTCACATCCCCAAAATGACGAAAATTTCGGTGCATTTTTCCATGTCACGCTTCCTTAGGCTGCCGAACCTTTTCGCAACCTACGGTATGTGTGCGCCCTATTCAGCTGTGCGCCCTCTCACCCACCCCCTCCTGTGTCTGAACAGCGCAACACGCAAGAAGTGTGTGCGCTTCTTCTCTACAGCCTCTGTGTTTACCTACGTGGTCCCGTGTGGCCCGGGGGTGTATGTCCATGTCCAACCCCTTCGAGGGTGCTGAGGCCGAAGCCTTTCTTGGGTATGGCGTGGTTCCCGATTACAATAATTTTTTTTCGTGCGGAGATTATATAATTAAAAAAGCATACGCATTAACATTTTTGCGCACCCTCTACAATATGTTTATGGCCTGTTGTTGCTTTTGTTTAGCTTCGATTAGGTGCTGGTAGCTCTTTAGTTCTTTAGGTTTCCTTGGTGTTGGTTAGTACCGCTGCCTGATGCACCTCTGCTTCCTGTCTGGTTCTGTATAGCTCTCTGCGCTTTCCCACTGCTGACTCTTCCAATTCATTGTTCTACTGTCCTGTCGATGTAACTCCCACTGTACAACTATGCGCCCTCTCGACCGCTGCCTCCCCCTGCCGCGTGGTCATAGTCCTCCTCAGCCATGCAGTGTTCATGTTTAGCTGGCTAGCGGGTGCGCGCAGCCACAGCGTCTGAAGCTGCTTGCTGCAATTGGTCTCTGTACCGACGCCGCCGAAGAGCACGGTTACCTCGACCAGCCTTGTGCGGGCGTGACACCAACGCCTGCTGGAGCGACCATGCATGGCCATCTCCTTGTATACATGCACGCAAGGAGATAGCTTGCATGCATGTATACAACATGTATGCAAGCCTCGAGGCTTGCATACAGGCCTATGGGCCCAAAACGCTTTGCATGCGCCCCAGCAAGCAGCAATGGAACAATTCGTGAACAGGTGTTTGCAATGCAAACATCAGCACTAAAGGAATGCACGAAAAAGAAGGGTTTTCACCCCCGAAAATGGGCAAAAGAACATTGTTTTGGCCACTTTAACCCAAAATGGTGCCCACAACGTCGATTCTTCATGCCTCTATCATGCTGCTAAAGTTAATACTTGACCGCTCTGCATCACGAATTGCAAGTCATTCCTTTGCTGTTCGGTTAGAGTGCGTGGTAGCGCAGAGGTCTCTGTGCGCGTACCTTCCTTACTGCGACTACTACACATAAGTATCCAACTTGCAAACGGTGCGTCCCCGCAACCACTGACATCCCTCGGTCTCAATCTGGTCATCAGAACTAGTGTTTTTTGTATAATATCTTCGAGTGCGTATACGTGTTGCGCTGTGGGCACTGACCTGCTCACGATTCGATCAGTCAGCCAGCATGCTGGCCAGCAGCAGGTCTGGTTCGCGCGCAAACCCGCCCCTGCATCTTAAAATTGCCTCGAACGCCTTTTGAATTTTGAAAATACTACTTTGTGCCGCGGTTAGAATTTGCTGGTGCCTGTCTGACTGGCAGGTGTACCAGTGGACCTCTTGTGCGATAGTTTGTGTGACTCATGAATCCTGTTTGGGAGCATCGAACGCTCATGCCCCTGTGCCTTCACCGGGTGCACAGCGCGCATGCAACGTAAACAAGCGACAGTGTTTTGAAGATGCGTTCGTATCGTGATGTTGACACAGTTTGTTCTACGTTGCCGCTGACAGTACTAGCTATAGTGTACACACTTGTAAAGTGGTTACATGGTCAACATCGGCGGCACTTCAGCTAGCGAAATGAACCGAATGGGGCACAGGTCAAGGCGACTAGCAAAGGCCGTGGCGCACAACCCAGGCACACAAAGCGTGTGTAAAGTAGCAGTTAGTGAACACAGTGGGAAATTTCGGATCGCAAACTTGTAACGGACTGACGAGCATGCATGCGATTGCAAGCTCATTCGGTGCATGCATGTACTTGTACCTAGTCACTTCGTTACGAACCTAGCACTACAAATCATTTTGTTTGATGTATCCAACAATCGACTACTTTGGGCAGTGCCCTTCCAGCGCCCTTGTCGATGTAATCACTTTGGGCAGTGTGCGTAAGCGTGCGCGTGCGCATGCCGCAATCTGGGGTTAACTGGGTTCGTATTAACCAGATGTTACTGTACATGCCGAATGAAGTCCTTTTACGCACATAACATCATGCACAAATTGTTCACGCTCACCCACCGACACAACTGCATGTATTGATCGGAGCAGCCCTTGCCTCGCATACAGTTGATACTGAGAATTAGCACTCCCAACCCCCCCCCCCCCCATAACCCCTCACGGCCCCATGCAGGCACCACAGGGAGCTTCGCAGTTACTCAACCAAGAAGAGTCGCGAAGCGCTCCGCCATGGCACCCTCCACGCCACCCCCCATGCTGCTGCTGCCGCTGCTTACGGCGGCCCTCCTCGTCGCCCCTCTGGCCACTCACGCGGTGCGAAGTGATGCATGCACTGGATTACACCCTAGTCTGTGTCCACGCATAGAGTCGTCAAGTCCGTTGGGTTCAAAACCCGGTTTGCCCTGAGACAAGTTGCTGAGTCAACTTGCAGATAATTCACTGCCCAGCGCTGATGCAGGACCTTGTTGGTGAGAGAGCACCCCCTACGGTGGACACAACAGTGGCTACATCTGGAACCTGCAATGGGGATGGAGGTGTGTTTCACGCTTTGCAGGTCCCTGCTTTTTCTTTCTTCCCTGCCCCCGCCCCCATTTTTCACCTTTTACAAACCGGAAAGTTAGTGAATATGCATGCATCCAAATAGCCAAAAGCAACTAACACAAAACAACCACCACTGCAGTCGAATGGCACAAAAGCACCATCAAGAAAGTCTTCCCTGCCCCCACCCCCTACTTCGACCCCCCAATTTATTTCTGCGAGGTGTACTTTGTGTTTCATTTGTTCTGTTTTGCTTTGCTTTGCTTTGTCATCTCCTATTCTAATTGTTGCTTCCAGGGGAATTGTTAAGGAATGGGGAAAACCTAATTATGTCAGCCAAATGATTTACAGCAATCTTTTTGGGGCTATTACATGCACCAATTCATGAGTTTCCGGGGTGGCCACTGGCCACGATAGAAGTTGATTCATTTGGCTGACACTGGCTGACAAGGTGTCAATATCGATGCCCCTGGTTGCTTCAAACAGGCACACCTCATCACGATGTCTCTGTTGTTTCGCTGGTCCATCACGATGTCATCACGATTCGCTGGTTCATCACGATGTCTGTGTTGTTTTGCTGGACAGTTGCTCTGACTCAACTTTGCTGGTCCGTCGGTCGTAGGTATGTGCGTTACAATCTTAGGCCAATCTACTATTGCAGTGACATCATCGCTCCTAGTGGTAGAATACGATTATAACCGATCGGGCGCTTTTGCTTTTAGCATAGAACCTAACAATATGTTCATGCTGCACCACCTGCCCCCCCTCCCCAAACTCCTCGGTACCCCCCACCCGCCCCCCCCCCCCCCCCCAAACCCATCATTGCTCTGTCGTCGGTTTGTGTTCATGCTGCACACCTGTCCCCCCCCCCCCGCCCCCAGAAGCTGCAACGTGCATAGGGAGGTGTAAGCTCACCACACTTCGCACCCCCCCCCCCATGCTCGGCACTATCAAGCCCCATGCGATGTTCATAAACTACATCAGTTTATTCATGGTGCCTGTGAAAGTGGTACCTGTGAATGTCTCGAATTGCTTGTTTTCAACCATCTCCAAACAGGTCACACCTTCTGGGGGGGGGGGGGGGGGGGGGGGGGGGGGGGGGG
>JAUMHD010029253.1:0-27854 GCA_032359135.1 Ulvella scutata | reverse complement strand
GCAGCTTGCATGGAGGCAGCCTGAGAAAGCCCTTGCGAATCCGTACGGGCTGCTTGCATGGCTGCAGCTTGCATGGAGGCAGCCTGAGAAAGCCCTTGCGAATCTGTGTGCGCTGCCTGCATGGCAGTTGCCTGTTGCATAGCCTGGGGGTCGGCGCGCACCGCCTGTGTCGCGACTGCCACGGAAGGCATGGATGCAGCATGGCTGATGCCAGCAGAGTCTGACAAACCAGGCCAGTCCTGCGCAGACCCGCTGCCACCAGCATTCTGCGCCGCAACCTGCATGACAGCCCCTTGGGAGTGCTGTGATGTGCTTCTAGCGGCAGCCCACTCTGCAGCGGGCACATGTGCCGCCTGCGCCGCAGCCGCAACATACTGTACTTGGTTGTACTGGGGAGGGAGCGAGGAGGCGGATGCAGGGGCCGAGTACTGCTGCACGGAGGCCATTGTGTGCAGCTGCGCAGCTGCCATGGGGTGCTGCACCACAGAGTGGAACTGCGGCGGTGACTGCCCGCCTGCACTCTGCGCATAGCCCCCTGAAAGTGGCAGCTGCTGAGCTGGCACCGAGCTTGTGACATATTGCTGTGTATAGTGCTGGGTGTGAGCAGCTGGTTGCGCACACTGTTGCATGTAGCTGCCTTGCTGCTGCACCTGCTGGGACGTCACGTGGGTGTGCTGCTGGCCAACAGGCATGGATGTATGCTGGGGAGCTACCTGCTGCTGTAGCTGCACAGGCGCCACAGCCACATGCTGAGTGACGCTCTGCTGGTGAGCCACCACATGCATCTGCTGTGAGGGCCCCACATACTGCCCCAGATGCTGCGCCGGGCCATGGTCATGCACGCTGTACTGCAGCTGAGTGTGCTGAGCTTCTGAAGGCTGCAAGTACTGGATTGATGAGCCATCTCCCTGAGGAGCCCGATGGCCCGCGGCAATGACTGTCGTGCCATAGGCTGCCCCCGACATAGCCTGCATCGCCTGCGGGTGCATGTTCTCCAGAGAACTGGCTCTTCGCACTCCCTGCACAGCTGTTGCATGCATTGTGGAATCTGACTGTACGCCCTGCACGTGGTGTGTGTCCAGGAACGCTTGGTTGATGGGCAGCTGGGAGTGCTTCATGGCAGAGTCCATGGGCAGGCACCGAGTGGCTGCATCAGCAGGCTGCAGTGCAGCGCCACCTAATGCTCCCATGGAGTCCTTCATGCTCAAGGCTGCACTGGTCACGGGCTGCCGAGCTGGTGTTGCAGTCGCACAAGCTTTGCCTGGCCCAACGCCCGTGCTCGCACCACCAGCACTGCAGTTTGCGGTGCCTGCAGCTGCAGCGGCAGTGCCAGCAGCTTGGGTTTGCTGCTGGCGGGCCTTCGCACGCTTCTCACGTGTTGCTGCGGCACGCTCTGCGGCGTGGGCTGCGCGCTGCGCCTCCAGGTTGTCCAGCATCTGCTCAGTGACCAGTACCGGGCAGGACTGCACCTTACCCATAGCACAGCTGAGCAAAAAGTCGACCATGAAGCGCTTGAGACCCCATGACTCTCCCACTGGCTTACCAATGCCAAGTGCCCTCTGCAGCAGCGGCACCACCTCCTGAGGCAGGCGCGTGCCCACCCTATCCACTGCGATTGGGGGTTTGGCCTTGCGTGACTGCAGCACGGAAGTACTTACGTACGGGCACGGGCACTCACATGAATGGCAATGGCGTCCTGTACACCAGCAGCATTTTACCTGCTGCTAACCTGGCTGAAGGGAAGGTAGCCGCACCGACTGGAAATCACGAAAGTCTGCAGCCAAGGCCTCGAGACGGGTGCTGCTGTCCTTCACATGTTCCCACAGTTGTACTGCCGCTGCAGAAAGGACCTTGCCCACCACTGGCAGCGACACCTTGCCTCGCTTCATTGCTGCGCTGGTGTCGCCACCAGCTGCAGCACCACCCTGCCCCCCTTCTGCTGGTGTTCCAGGCACCTTCCCCTCTGCATCCTTGCCTGCCCTTCCCGCTGTTTGGATGCGATCTTGCCGCAGCTGCTCCTGCTGCTCCAGGTGCTTCTTGAAATTGAAGTACAGCTCGCGCGTGCACTGCATGCCATGCGCTCCGGTCAAGGCCTGCTAATCTACAGCCATGCTTGACATGCATGACCAAGCAGACTGCTGTCAGCACTGCATGATGCCCGATCACGCACACACGTGCCAGGCATACAGCTACTGTACATGCTTCTCACCTCCCTTGAGGAGGCCTGCACAGCTAGCAAAACAAGTGGCTGCAGGGTGGCATGGAACATGCTCAATGAGATCAACAAGGCCAGAATCACACTTGCACGATGGGCTTGGTGTTGTTCTTGCCCGGTCGAGCACCCCCCTCACCATCTGCAGCATCCCCCTCTCCTTTGTCGCGGCCATCTTCCTGCTGCTGGCCCTCCACCTCAGCCTGGCCCTCCACCTCCCCCTCATCCTTCCCCCCCTCAGAGCCAGTGTCGGTGCTGGACGCCTCTCCCCATGGTGGAAACTTTGACAGTGGATCCTGGACGAGAGTGTCCGCAAGTTGAGTGCTCTCATTCAACCTCCACTCAGGCCATGCCATCTCATTCACGACCAGAGGGTGGCTGTTCTCGGCATCTGTTGCTGCAAGGGCCCCAGAACCCCCCTCTGACTGCATGGGCATTTCGAGACCACGCAGCGTGGCATGCTCTGCATGAAACGTATCGGCAGCTGACGCATGCACGACGCCATCTGGTGCTGCACCTGCAGGTACATCCGGCAGTGTTGTGCTGGCCACCGCGCAGCGCTCATCTGTGGTGATGTTGGTATCAAAGTACTTGCCATTGTCTGAATTGGGTGCGTCCACGTCCGCAACGGAGGAAAACTCGAACAAGCTGATCCCATCACTTTGTGCTGGTTGCACAGTGCTTGCCTCCACAAGTGGACATGTATGAACGTTTGCATCTGGGGCGTTTTCATTCGCAGTAGCAGTCTGCGTTGTGAACTGCTGTGCACCTAAGTTCTGATCCTGCATGATGTCTTCTGCAGGTGTGGGTAGTGTCTTGGATGCCGACTTGCTGGTTGCTGTTGCTGGCTCATGGCGTGTTTGGCCTGTGGCACAGTCTTGCAAAGACTTGGCCTGGGACTCTTCATACCCGCCATTGATACCGAAAGATTCCTCCCCTAGAAGATTTTCACAGAACTCTAGTGTGTCGAACTGCTTGCCAAGGTGCTCATTTGCGTCTGAAGAGGCAGTTTGATAGGCTGTGCCTGCTCGCTCTGGATCAGCCACTCCAGACATCCTGCCGCTGATGCCAGCAGCCAGAACAGGAAATCAAAGAGCACTTATGCTTCCACAACGTCTCCATCATTCCTTAGCCCACAGACAGCCACCTGAAGCAAGCAAACACCGAGATCCAACCTGCCGCATCCCTCGCGTTCAGAACTCGCAGGACAAGAGAGAGAGAGAGAGAGAGCGCGATGGAGAGAGGAGGCATTGCCACCTGTACGTGACTTCTGGTTCTATCAGGCAGATCCAACCCAATTTGGTTGTGACTTCTACTTATGTGGAGATGGGACCAGACAGAGTTCCAGCCAGAAATTTAGCTGTCAGTCTGAAAGCTACATCTAGAGCTCTCCTGGTACGTGCAGCCTGCTACTTCAAGCCACGGGTTAGAAACAGGCGTGTCTCGTCAGAAGAGCGCACAGGCAAGGACAGATGTCAACAGCCCGAAAATAATATGAGGCCCAGGTGTGATAACTCTAGGCTTGATTCTCAGCGAAGCCACGATGGAGCAGCGCTCTACTAAAACGCTACTGAGAAGAGTGAGCGGGGCACGCACAGACACGAACGCTGCGGAATGCCTGTTTTTTAACTGGAAGAATCTGTACCTGGAGATTCATTCGGGTCCCTCGGCTGGCGATAACTTTGGTCCTCAGCAGTCAGCAAACATTCTGCGCCAGGCGAGCATAGCGAGCTGGCCGGAGTGAGCGAGGAAGTGCTATGAAAACAAATGAAATTCTTGTAAGCTCAATTGAGCGTATGGTCTCGTGAGCGAGGCACACCGGAATCGCAACTCAGTCGACAAGAGGACACAGACACCCAGCGAACAAGTCTCTGATTGCTCAACAGAAGTACCACACTCAAACTGCATGAATTACTGCGGAAACGGCTGGAGAGAATAGCACTGCACGTACGGATTCCCAGTGTCTATACTTGAGACTACTGAGATTCACACTCTGCAAACTTACTGTTGCAAGGCACTACATTACCGCTGAAGTGCTCTGGTTGCAGTCATAACATACGTTCAGGGCTGCTGCAATGCATCCGGAAAGTTTGTGGGCTGGACGCGCGCGGGATGCATTGAATCTGCCCAGCGGCCTGGTTCAGATGGGAACAGAGCACCTATCCTCAGAATCTTCGGTCATCTTCCACGATAGAAAGCCTGTGTGAGCAATGCATCCCACATGTACAACACACTTCAGCACACTGCAATCTTCCAGAACACAGGGCAATTGCAAGGCAGTCCGGTTGTGTGTTTGTAAACAGTGCCAGTCAAGAATTCCCTTCCAAGGCATACAGTGGTCCCTGGACTAATCGTTGGGCAAATTGCTACACATGTTCTTCCCACACGCGATGTGAGCGCTCTTGACCGAGGCGTTGCTCTCCGACGACGGGCAGGCATGCTAAACACTGCACGATTCGAGTGTAGCCATGTCCTTGCTCGTAAGTAGTACTCCCTCCATTTGATATGCTCCGACCAGTCACATGCTAGAGTTGACCGAGGAAATCATATTCCTCGTTGATGACAGGCCCGACTCAGGGTGGCCTCGTCGCACTTCAGAGTGGGTCACAATCTTACACAAGGCGATCAACACCTGAAAGCCAATCATCCAGTTAGCATGGCAACACACACCGATAAACGAATGCATAGCCTGTCATGATGTCAGACAGCCTAAGAAGCGAGGCCTTCCGCCAGACCAGTGCTGCCCCCCCCCCCCCCACCCTGCATGGAGGACTTCAGAACTCTGAGGTGTGATTTGCCGCCTTCCCGACTGCGGGACAAGCTACAGCTGCTGCCCAGCACTCGGCATCTATTTCACAGCTCCTTGGAGCCAGCACTGGCTATCACGGTTCTTCGGACTCGCATTTTGTAGGCAGGCGCATGCCATGCCCCTGCCTCCCAGCACGTTCGTTCCCTGCTACGGGTGCATGCGGTGGTGTGATTGCAGCAGCTACACCTTGACAATGTCGCTAACCGAAATTGTGCCACGGCCACATATATGCGTGACGGTGAATGTGAGAATGAGCGCCCTCGCCCCCCAAGGCGGGAACATCCTTTGCACACAACTGTGACTTGTTCAGGAGCTGGATGCACAGACTAGACAATCTACAGGAGTGGTGAACTTGGCGCAGATGTGTGACCAAGATTGGTTGGTTTCTTGCCTTGTCAGCATTCGTTGTGCCTGGCTTTGTTTCTGCCGATGTGTAATCACATTCTGTCACACACAGCATCCGAGGTGGTACAATCACGCCGTGAACATCTTCCCGCTGCCGTCAGAAACTCTCTATGGCACTGCTACCATTACAGGAAGTTAACTCAGCCCAGCTGGTACCTTCCTAACGCCTCCACACCACACACGGAGATCTTGTATTGTGAAATTGCACGTCAGCGTCAGCATCCCAGTGCAACATGCTGCAAGTACGCAAGAACCGCATCGTATGTTGTCTGTGAACATCGACGTCTTGTATGTCCGGAACACTGCAATGTCGGTTCATGTCCGGTGGGCCATTATTACACAGTCAAATACGTCCTCAACCTGGCGAACCCCCAAAATCTATGGCAAGTTCATGAAGAACATATGTACAGCCCTTTGACTCAAACAGGCACGAGGTGCGCAAGCTTCGACGACGTCAGCTCAAGACCTGTTTGCTGACCTGCCAACGTGTGAGCAGCGCTGGGCCCTGTGCAGTTGGTCATCATTGGGCTGCCTGTACGCGCCCATTCAGACGCAACGCCTGGTCGGCGGATCGCAAGTGGGCTCGCGTGCACTTGCGGTGACGATTCCTGCCTTGGCATGGATGTACTCGCACTTGCTGGACTGGCCGTTGGGCTCATGGCCACCGACGGAGAACTCCTGCAGCATTTATTATTTAACTCAAAAAGTAGCTATAGGCACACACGCGGCCTGGGACTACCACGTCCAGTGCACGCTCCTTATCTTCCGTCACGAGAGCACGGACGGGATACGTGCGAGTGCAAACACAACGCCTCGCCAGATTTCACCTTCGTTGCAACATCTGTTCGCTAGGCTTGTGGATACAGCGTACATGTGCCACCAATGCGACCGCACCACGCAACGAGCACAAGCGCAACGGCACGACGACGTTCGCAGGGCGCTTACCTCCTTGAAGATGTGCTGCTGGTGCTGATGCTGCTGTCGCTGCGAGATGACCCGCGTTCCACTATCTGCGAAATGAAAGGTGCTCCACCAGCAACATAATGGACCGATGCGAAATGGGAACGGTAACACTCCACAGAGCAGTAGGCTTCTTTTGGATGGGCGAGTTCTTCACAGGCGCAGATGTTGCAACTGAGTTCAGCAGGTTTCGCTCCACAACAATTGCAAGTCCTCCTGCTCTGCGCGCCAAGGCGCGTCTGCGGCATCCGGGAAGGCGAAGACTTAACTGAACAGAGATGAAAGAACGGGTGGGAAAAGGACTGAGCCTACACTTTGCAAACAAAAGCAATCGACCGTTCAATTGGAGCAGCTACACAGGCTTGCCTGTCCGCCGCGGTTCACCACGTAGAAGATAACAATGGTTCCAGTGCTGCTTGCTTTGTCTTCCGTAGCTTTCTGAACGCATCTTCCCTCGTTCAACTACAGATACTTTTTTACCGTAAGTATGCATGACTGTTTGGCACGCGGCAAGGTAGTCATGCATGGCTGGTGCAACACAACAACACCCGTCGACAGTACAATGCATCTGTCACGTTTGAGACATGCACTGTATGCTCTAATGTTCTCGCTTAGGTAGGGGCGCTGGAGTGCCGCCATTACCTCACATCATCCCAAGGCTCAGTCCACGGTTGTGTGCGATGCGACACGAAGGCGTACCATGGATGAGCCGCTCTGAACCGATACCCTTTGTGCGCAGTGAAGCAGACATGTCGTGTTTACATGTACATTTTTGAACCTACGGCTGTCCAGGTAACAAGCGCACGTCCGTGGCTTGTGCACATCAGTGTGAACACAAGCAAAGCGCGAAGTTGGGTCTGTGGCTAACAAGCTCGAGTAGGCTCCAGCCTCCCTTCAGATGTCACATGTTGAACCTTCGATCATGTAACAGTCATGCCTGGTTAAGAGTGCACCTTTTGTCGCCACCACTGTTAACCACTGCGCACTCACAGCTGTGCACAGGTCATGATACATCTGTACCAGCATCTAACTGCAGATGGCGGGCTGAACCAACCCACACATGCTTGGCTTGTCCTTCAACGTATGCTGTACAACAGGTGCCGAACATGGCACACGATGGGGCGAGCTGGACGGCCCAGAGCATGCCCATTAACTGGTGCAGAACAACAATCAGTAGCAAACATCGCATGCAGGGCACATGCATCATTCCAGACCCTTTCATGTGCCTCCCAGTCACATTCAGGCGCTGAGACAGGTGCTCGTGCAAATGGCTCTGCATCCAGTTGAATATGTACGTTGTTGCACACCAAGGAACTCAATATATCAAAGATAGATGCCCTAGCGGGGCAAGCGCTGAGACCTGGATGCCCACACTAGCAAAAACCAGTCCCTTTAAAACGAAACGGACCCTCACCCCCCCCCCACCAGCTGCAACATGAGAAACGCTAGAGAGGGCACAAGCTGCGTGTACGCCTGATGAGTGTGCCAGGATTGAGAGGAATACATGGTTGCAAGATCCGGAGATGGGCACACTGCAGGCCATCATACCGCACACACCAGAGACCACAACCCGGATGGCGGTGGCTGCTGTGACCATGAGAAAGCATCATGGGTTGTGGAGAGAGTGAAGGGGGCGCCACCTTCGAGTGCCTGCATGCTGGCCGCACAGCAAGGCGCTTGGTGGGGCTGCCACTGGCTTTGGCCACTGATCTGTGTACCTGGGACCCCCCAGATGCATGGCGTGCACAGCCACCTCGCAGTGGCCGCAAGCAGTAGAGGTGCAGGCCAGGTGCATCACAGCACCATGCCATATAGGACAGGCGCTATCTAGACATATTATGTTAAATATTGTAGCTGATTGCAACCAGAGAGCTGGGCGCCGCGCAGAGCGCTGCATTGGGTTCTGCTGAGCACTATGCCCACACCGTGTCGCATGTAGCCACCCCCACGCCTGCCCCATTAACATGTGCACATGCATGGTGTGACAGTGTCAGCTACAGGTTGAATAGAGCTTTCCGCGCTTGGTGCAGATCAGCGCGCATGCGCCGCTGCGTCAGGTCCTCCCTGCATGCATCACCCGGCTGGAGAACTGCGCATGGACGCACATGCATGCAAGGCTCGCGAGCAGCTGAACAGTCAGGAGAGGGCGCAGGCAGCTGCGGGGGGTACAGGTCACCTCAGTGTAACTATGACATAAACGCTCGTAGCCGGTGGCCCAGCTCACGTTCACATGATGTCATCATCGGTGCCCCTGCCAGTCGCCTGGACAAGTACATAGTGCATGCACTTGCAAAAGACCATCGCTGGCAGCCTCGTCCTGGAGATCCATGCACATGGGCAGCGGTTGCAAACATGCATGCCGGGCAAGCACCCCAGCGGTGGAATGAACGCTTCGGACAGTTCAAAAATATGAAGCACAAGCACGAGTCATGCAGTGCCCACTGCCCTTGAGCGGTGCTCGCTGTCAAGCAGGCGATTTTGGCAGGCCATGATGTGCAAGCTTATGAGAGAATCGGCAACACATAGCGCAGCAGAGGGCCACGCAGAGGGGGCATGAGCAAGAGCGCACCCAAACATGCTCTGGAACTGCTGTGCGGCGTGCAGCACGTGCGGCGCGCGCTCCTCCCTGCAGCACTCCACGGCAGCCGTGTTGGGCCCCAGATAGCACCATATGTTGGCCGTCACCACAGGCGACGCCTCAGGGCAGGCCGCTCTGCCTCGCAACAGCTTGTCCGCTTTGATCTTCGAGCGCTTGCCATTGGAGCCGGCCCGGCGCGCAGGCGCAGGCATGCTGCCCACTGCCATGTCCACCCCCCCTCCCAGCTTCTCCACTATCTCATGAGGCTCCTTGCCCGCATGCCGGAGGTCCGCAGCAGTGCTGGTGCCGTCCGCAATGCCTGATATAGAACGCGCCGCGTCAGCGACCTCCTTGTTGCAGTGCCGCAGCAGAGCGCTGAGCTCCCAGAGGGACGAGCACAGCGCGCGTGCGTCTGTGGGGTCCGACTGGAAGGGGTCGTACCCCCCCTGCCCGTACGAGCCTGTGGCCTCCCCATCCAACAGGCCGTGCAGCTTGGTGTGCCTTTGCAGCAACCTGCATGCATGTGTACCTCAACCGTTGTTTGCAGCCGCTCACCTTCCCATTCGCGCACGGGCGAGGAGGGTGAAGCTCGCTGCGAGCACAGCAGTCAGGGGGGCTGCGTTACTGAGCTGCGTGCTGCGCACCGTGCTGTGACTGCGAGGAGTGCGAGGCAGAGGCCAGGGTCTGCATGCAGAGCGCACGCGCACATGCGCTTCACGAACGCGCCCACCCTAGCGGCATCGCCCGGCTTGAGCGCCGCCAGCAGCTGCGCAGTCGCCTTTGCCACCAGCACCGAGCAACTGCTCGCACCCCCGTGCCTGCTTGCCCCTTGCCCTTCTGACCCCCCTTTCCGGTCACGGTGTGCCCCCCCGCCGAATCCGCGCACTGCGCGCCCCTGCCCCTCTGCCGCAGGCATCACCTGCGGCTCGCTCTTTAGCTGTCCCTCATGCTCCTCCCCATCGTCTCCGATCGGCTCCAGCGCGCACACGGCCAGCGCGTTGTACAGATGCGCATACAGCCGCCGCCGGTCCACATTCAGCGCATCATTCTGCGCGCGCAGAATGTCAACCGTTGTGAGAAGGCACCTCATGCGCAGCTCCAGAGGCAGCGACGCCGCACCCAGCAGCTGCTGCAGCACCTCCATCAGATCATTGAAGTACTCCAGTCCTATCAGATGTGTGTACTTGGCAAGCCCCTGAAGCGTGGCAGGCAGCAGGGGCCACTTCTTTTGAATCGTCTCGGGGGACACCTCTACCACAGCGCCGCCTGTGCCGGGCGTGCAGCTGGCGTGTGGGGGGGTGTGCAGGAGGCCGGAGGCTGTGCACCGCTTGAGCACGCGGAAAAACATTTCGAACAGCGCCTCAAGAATCTGGATTTGGTGCAGCCTGACCTGGTCTTTTTCGGCAGCGATCGCGGCCTCCTGCAGCGCCGCCGCGATGGCATCCTCCCGCCGCCTGCGCGTCTTGTACTTGAACTTCTTCTTCAACGCCATTGACCCTGCACACGCACATGCATGCTCTGCCTCTGGTCACTCGCGCAGCGTATACGTACTGCAATTGCCACCCGTAACCCTGCACGATGCACACAGCAGACTGCGCGAGCTTCAACGCATGGGGGGCATGCATGCGCGAGCATGAAGCTGAACCCGGTGCATGTAGGCAGCTCACCTTTCTCGACGTCGTCTCTGGAGAGGTCTTTGAACTTCACGGCCATCAGCGCGTACGCGATGTCCGGAGGGCACACACACTTGCTGCTGCGCACGGCGTCCACCGCCAGCTGCACGGCGTCCACCATCACGTCGGTGGGCTGCGGCTGCCTCAGCAGTGCCTCCAGGGCCGCGCACGCATATGCCCGGCACCGCGCATCCATCCCGCAGGCGCTGTGCACGAGAGCCTCCAACACCTCATGCATGCAGTTGAAGTGTGACACGCTGGTCAGCAGCTCGCCAAGGCACTTCACGGCCACTCTGCAGCAGCACCCATGTCGGCACGCTCGCGCTGGCAGTGGGGCCCATGCACAGGGGTGCAGGGCCAGCACTACAGGAAGGCATGCATGTGCGCTGCTGGGTGGCTGATGTGGAGCCCCCGGGCTGCGGTAGGAGTGGTGTGCGCAGTGCAGGAATGCCTCGCACCCTCAGGTGTCAAGCATGCGTCCGCCGAACTGCAGTCAGAAGTGTATGCGGCTTGCAGTCTCTGCTACGACAAAACACAAGGCTGTGTATCGCAGGCTGATGCATGCATGGCCAGGCTCAGCAGCAGCAGCAGCGCAAGAGCGTGCTGCCTGAAGTGGGGAAAGCAGCAGCACAGCACGGGCTAGTATGCAGCTTTGCAATCAGCGGCAGGCACCTGTGGGTGTTGATGGCGTGCTTGCGAGGCGCCAGCAAGCTGCGAAGGACCTTCACATAGGACTGGAAGCCCCGCAGGAGCGCGCTCTCATAGTCCCTCAGCTTCTGCACTGCCTTTGTGACCTTCACCGCCCTCTCCTCGTCGGTCAGGTCTCGTATGCGGAACCCCGGCAGAATGTCTTTGAAAATGGAAGCCAGCGACAGCAGAGCAAGCCGCTGCACCTGCATGCATGCAATCCATTGTGAGGTGCGCAGTGTGTGCGTCGGGGCACAGCTGCTTCTCAACATCCCCCGCAAGCCTGTCCGCAAGCGTGGCGGCCTGTGCGTGGCGGCAGAGGCCTTCAGGCCGCTCAGGGGTGGCGCAGGGGGCTTGCCATGGCGGCTGTGCAGGCGGTCGCACGGGGCCATCGCTTGGAACTGGTGGGCAGGCACTGCTCCAAGTCTATGAATCTATGAAGCATCTGTTGACGGGGAGCTGCTCCCATGGCACCAGCCACATCCCTGTGTTCACTCTTCATCACGGGGTTTGTGTTGCAGGGTGATAGACAGAGCACAGAAGTGTGCAGGGCGCAGGAGCTGCGGGGCTGCCACAGGAGGGCACATGAGAGGGGCGCCACGGCCGCGCAGAGGCGCTGCACCACAGACAGAGGCACTGCATGCTGGTGCTGAGGGGCGCACAACAGAGTCGCCGTCTAGTGTGAGCTCCAGGAGGCACTTCAGGCTGGAGAGGTTCGACTCGGGGTCCTCCAGCAGCTTGGACGAGTGCTCCGCGATCTGCTGCTGCAGAGAGGGCCTGCGCACCACCCTGCTGTGGAACACGTGCGCACTCCGCAGCGCGCTGCTGCGGTCCTCTTGCCCTTCCTTGCTTCTGCGCTTCTGAGGTTTGCCTGCAGACCTGCATCAACGCCTGCTGCTCAGCACACAGCCCTCCAGGGCTGCTCCACAGCCACTGGGGCCCTCACTCTGTGCTTCCGCACGCTCTCTAGTAGGGAGGCAGTGATTAGGCGAGAGCGAAAAGTATGAAGATCAAAGGTGAGTACCTGTGTTCACCCAAGGCTTTGTCTGCTGGATGGCCTTGTGCCTCTGCCATCCTGCTGCGCTGTGCTGCAGCAGAAACCTCCTCAGCTTCTTCTTCGTCGTCGTCATCTTCTTCTGTCATCGCGTCGTCATCTATCCGTACTCCCTCAACATGCATGGCCTGCACACAGGAAACAAATCACAGTTGAGAGTGGTGGCTGCACAATTGGACACCTTCTGGGTCGCAGCTCTGCATACAAAAACTGTGTAGCGAGGAAACGATACCATAGCTCGGGCATCAGCTGAACGTGACTTGTCATACACCAGGGACCCATCTGCTGCTTTGAAGGGAAGCAAGTCCACCACATCTGCTTGTGGCTTCTTCTTCACTTTCCGTGACTCCTTCTCGTACACCTCTTCTTCCTGTACAATATGACTATCATCCGTGGCTTGCTTGCGTTTCTTGCTGTCTAGAGCGGCTTGCTCACGCTTCCTGCACAAGTTCAGGTCATGAACTGGCGAAACATAACTGGCGAAAGGTCATGAACTTATGCCACCCGGGACCACTGCCCCTTCAGAAGCTGCTGTGGTGAAGCTTTGCATTTCAAGGTCGCATAAGCTCTATGCAAGGAAAACACAGGCTGTCTGATGCGTACCGTTTGCGGGGTGTCGCTGCAGGATCATGTGCCAGTGAGGCTGCCCCTGTCAGGAAATCGATGCGATCTCCAAACTCGGCCAGCAGGGCATAATCATCGTCCTCGAGCTCGAGAACATGCTCAACGCCCATATCTTGTTCAACGTCTGGCTGCTTCTGATGGTCCTGGTGTCCCAACTCTCTCTTCCTCTGCACGCAACCAGCCTTGAGGGCCTGAGCATGTTGCGTACGTTCATTAAGAATCCTGACGGCACCCGTTTGCAGATTCAAGCTGCATATGTAAGGAGTTACCTTCTTCTTCAGCTTTTGCCCTGCCTGCTCAGGCTTGTTTCGGGTCTTACCCGGCGCAGCCTTCGCCATAAAAGTGTGCTGTTAATGGAAAGCTAGTTTATAATGCCAGCAGGCGAAAGACACGACTAGCGTCTTGCATATCATGTCGCGAGTTCATATGTTCCCGCCTCCCTAGAGCTAGTATGCGACAGCAGAGGGCCTCTGAGCTCAGTACTAGTAGGCAGGCAACTTGAAGTAACAGCACCAAATGCTAATTGAGAGCAAAGCATGTAATGTTAAACAAACTGCATGTACTGAAACTTGGTATACTTATAATTGACTGCATGTGGGCAACACGCGCCGCCGACACCAGAATGCCGACACCGCAGCATATATGGCGCATGGTTCCCAAAACGGCGCGACCGCTGCATTCGTACCGCTGTGTTTGAGTGACAGATAACTCTTCTCAGCTTCATAATGTATGCTCATCGTACAAGTATCCCTTGCACGGTGTGTGCTCTTCCATGCCCAAGAACTTTGAACAGCTCAACGCATATGTTGACCCTCTCCACACTTCGTGCAAACATGGTAAAAACACATGCTTTGCTGAACTTGCATCGATATAATTGTTTGCATGATGCAGGTTTGAGCGATACAGGGGGTGCTGATGATGAGACACATCGGTTGCAAGCACAGGTGAGTGTTGCAAGGAAGGGGCATGGTGCTAGGGCTCACTTCCACAGGCAGCTACACAGCCTTCGGCTCACACCGTGATGTCCTCAATGCTCAAGAAACTGAGTACTTTCAGGTGGGATGAGCTGCTGTTCTCCACCATTTTCGCCATGCCTGTGGATGCTGAAACTTCCCAGTAGTGAGTTCAACCGCCAAGGTGACGCTAATGTCTCTGGGCACTAGACTGACGCTGGGCCGTCTGCAGGTAGCCGTCACTCAGTTTCATTGCACCCAGGCACCAGCACAGGCAGCAAGCAAAAAGCACATACCGGTGCTGCAAGGCGAGGTGGCTGCGGTGCACCTGGACCATGAACCAAAGGATGGAGTTGTGGTGTCATCTGACGAGGCCACCACATGTGTGATTGCAGTGGTGCACTGCTGCATCCACAGGCAGGTGCTCGCAGCCCACATCGATGCGGTGGATGGTGCGGTGTGCAGGGCGCTGCAGGAGCGGCTGTGCCAGATGCAGGAGCCGAGGCTCTTCCTGTTAGGGTCATATGTGGACGAACGCGGCAAAGGCGCCATGGTTCTGGAACGTCTGCAGCGGTTCCTGCATGACCTACCCCTGCAGATTGAGTTGTGCCTGTTCTGCTGTGGCGCTCTGAACACGCACGGGGGCCTGCCCGTCGCCCAGGGCCTGGCGTACTGCACTGCTACAAAAACTGCCTTTGCGCCGATTGAGGGCCTGCAGCCAGGCGCGCCCCCTCCACTGCCGCCCACCAGCCTTGCTCGATGATGGTGTTACGCGATGCGCACGCACAGGTGGCCCTTCAGGCCACAGAGACAAACTGTCTGGAGGTCTGAGGTACCAGAAGGAACCCTCTTGCAGGCCCGCTGGTGCTGGAGAGAGCAGCATGGAGGTGGGCACAGGGGCTGGGGGGCGCATCTAGTGATGGGCTGCAGAACTTCTATGACACCACCGCAGGCCACTTCTGCATCCCTGCCGGAACAGTGTCGCTGCCGCCCTCCGGGTACCGTTTCTTGAAGTCTGTTCTTCAGGCTGATGATTCGTCACTGCTACAGGTCGGCTCTGCCCTGCCCTTGCGCGCTGCTTACGATATCTCCGCACATCTGCCACAGAGGCGTTGAATACTGTATGAGAGGCTGCATGCTGCAGGTCTGCTCAACGTCCCCAGAGGCAGAGCGTAGCACCTTCCCTGATGGTGTGACTCCTGGAGATTGCTTTTCCTGCTTGTGTCCCCTCTTGGAACCCATCACTGCATGCTCTGCGCATGCTGGGGGCCATGTAGTGAGCGGTGCTGGCCTGCTCTGTCGCATGCGCAGTAGCAACTCTCTCCGTGTCGACTGCCAGTGACCCATAAAGCTGCGTTTGTGCAGACATTCGCCGGCAGTTTTCTTGGTGTCTGAAGAATTTAGTGGACGGAGTGTTGCAGCGCGTCGCTGCCTCGTTTCGGTTTGACACCGGCACAGGATGGCGACCTCTGTAGGCATATGGGCAAGAAGGTCCTGCGGCACCTCACTTTCCTGCATTTCGCGTGTGCATGACGTGGTGTAGAGCGCATGCCGCGATTTGGATGTGGGGTGCATGTATCGACAAACTGGTGAGAGCGCTTCTGGTCATTGTGACTGGCAGCCACAGCAGGACGTGGAGGGGGTCAACAGAATAATCTACTTCAACCAACTGTACGGGCTTTCAATCAAATCTATCTGTCCTAGGCGAGCGCCTGAACGTGCTCAAGGATGAGCGCGGCGTGCCAGCTGCTGTGGCACCGTTCAATTCACCGCTCAACACCGCACTCTGCAACATCCTGCTACATTCTTCCACTGGCCCCTGCGCGGGAATCGATGCCAGCCTGGCACCCCTTCATCCCAAGGGCCCATCAGGACAAACACACCACACATGCACAGGCACAACTATGGGTGCCTGTGCTACATGCAGGCAACCACACTTGTTCAGAAGCTGGCTAGACAGCCGCTCAGTTCGCATATGCCAGCCAGGCAGCGGACAACCCTGACCTTATGCACAAGGAACTTTGCGAAACTGCGTCATGCATGCATCTCTCCTATCTACGTAGGTCTACAGAATCGTGCACTATCCACACCTTTGCTCCCACCCCACTGATGCGCCCTGCAAGCTCCCAAGAAACGCACACCCCCACCCCACAAACCCGGCCTGACAGAAGCCCCCATGCACAACTGCGCATAGCCATTCCCAGACCTTCAACCTTGCTTCACACTGTGTGCGGTGGCGCGAGGGGTGCCCTCTTGGCCACTCCCTGCGCTGGCAGTGTCCAGAGGTGGCAGCCACTCCTCATCAAGAGCAACCAGCTCATCCATTCCTTCAGAGGAGCGCTCGATGAGGGTGCGGGTGATCTTGCCCTCCACTGCGAGCTTCATGCTGGACATGTCCTGAGGCAGCATGCGTGACAGGGACATCACATCGCCCTGGAGGGTGCTGCACACCACCTCCGTGCGCTTGCTGCGGGTCTGCCAGTACTGCAGCTCTTCGTTCACACTGCCAAGAAGCTTCTCCAGGTTGCCCTTCTCGATCTCCATCGCCTCGATGACCTTCCGGCGCTCCTCCTTGGCCTCCTCGATCATCACCTGGGCCTGCTTCTGTGCGCTCTCCATCGCCTCTGCCTTTGCCAGCTGCACAAACACCGACTTTCGCCGCCATCGGACACTCTCATTTCAGACAGTCACCAACACCAACACACACACACACACACGGTTCAAGCGGTTGTTAGGTTTGTTGACCCGCGGTATCGGGCAACGCTTTTTGGAGGGCATGGATGTGCTTGTTGATTGAGTGTGTGTACTTAGGACTTATGCCTTCAACCCATGAACGAGTCGATTCAGGTTCTTGAACTATACTTTCCTGTCACGTTTGTATCAGACCCCAGTGAAAGCATCCAAACAAGCACATGTATTATTATTATTAGTATTATTATTATTATTAGTATTATTATTATTATAATTATAATTATAATAATAATAATTATTATTATTATGATGCAGACATAATGGCACGAAGCGCAGCCCAGGGCAGCGCCACATACCCATGCATACACAGCCACAAACCATGCACCAGGGGAAGCAAGATTCTGGAAGCATGCAGTGGCAGCAGCGCGGCGCACCTCGAGGCTGGCGGCAGCGTTGGTGGTCATCACAGTGATCACCTCCTTGTGCTCGGACTGCAGCTCGTCAATTCGCTTCTCCAGCTTCTCCTCCGCAGCCTGCGCCCGTGCACCTACCTGCGCCAGCGCCTCCTGCAGGCTGCCTTGATTGCGTAGCAGCTCCCTCTCCCTCTCTTCTAGCTCTGCACACCTCCTGCACAGGCACAGGAACGTGTTGCGAGCCCAGGATCCACGAGCTGTGCACAGGACCCAAAAACTGCCACACGATGCCATCTACTTTTTGTGTGGCTGCTGGTTCGCGCACACGACAGGCAGTTGATGGCTATGCAGAGCTGCAGCAGTCTTCCACCAGAGGGCGTGGATGCATGGGTGCGCACCGGCCGATTCTGTCAGTGTCATCGCGGGCGACCCGTGCCCCGTCACGCTCCGCGAGCTTGAGGGCCTCAAACTCGTTCTGAGCCTGCTGCACGCGGTGCTCGCACATCTCATGTGCGGTGCGCACAGTGCGGACCGCTCGGGCCTGCCGCTCTGCGGCTGCGCGCAGCCCATCATCCCGCTGCTGCAGAGCACTGGAAACCTCCCGCCGCAGTCGTACCACCTCCTCCTGCAGCGCTGCAGCCTCAGCTTGGGCGGAGGCTGCCAAGTCTGATGAGGCAGATGCCTCCGTGAAGAGGCGCTCAGCCACTTTGATGGTGCCCATCTGGGCCTCTTGTGCATGTCGTGCAGCCTCCTGTGCGCTCTTTGCAGCAGACTCAGCTACCTCGACGCGCGCCCTGCCAAGAGCCATCGCTTCAGCAGCCTCAGAGTTGACTTTCTCCGCAGCCTTCATTGCGGTGTCAACAATGCTGGACTCTGCTGCCCGCGCCTTCTGCACTGCTGCTGCCTCTGCTGCTTCGAGCTTTGCCATAGATGTCTTGACAGATTCATGCATCTTTGATAGCTGCTTATCCCGCGTGTCCAGATACTTCTGCAGCACAACACAAACAGACTTACCGCATGACAGAGATCTCTTCTGGAATTGAGAATGTGTGGGCCAGGAATCATTGTTTTAAACGCAATGTTCTGGCAGCACGAGACATGATGCACACCTGCGACAGCTCACTCGTGACAGCAAGGCGAGCCTCTTGCATCGCATTGTTGGCTGCAGACTGTGCCTGCTTTAAGCCTTCTGTAGCTTTGGTTATCTTGGTCCGCAGCGTGTCTAGTTCTTCCTTCATGTCTTGGGTTTGTGAGTTCTGTTGGCGTGACTGCTTGTCTGATTCCATTGAAAGTTTCCGCAGCTCAGCGTTCTCTGCCACCTTTGCTACAACACACATTATAGTGTAAGCAGCCTGTTAGAAGTGCTTGATGCTGGCTCCGATCTGTGGCTCGTACAGGAAGGTATAAGGCGTACCTGTCAGCTCATCTTGCACCTGGTCCAGTTTCTGCTGCAACATCCTTACAGCACCAGATTGCATCAAGGTGTCTGGTTCCTTTTGCAGTAGATAATCTATCGCCTGAACCGCAGCAGCCTCGTTTATATCCCAGCTTTGACAGTAGGGGGCTGATCATGCAGTCGCCAGCAAGCTGTGCTTCGCACCTGATTGGCTGCGACGAACGTGGTCCCATCGATGTCCAAGGTACGAAGGGATGCTTGCGACTCCAACGGAGCGCTGCCATTGCTTGGGGATTGAATGCGCACAATGACCCTCCGTCCCCTTGTCTGGAGACTGGGGGTGCGGCAAGTCAAACGCATGCTCGCAGCACTCCGACTGTTCAAAGACCCTGGAAAGAAGGTCTGATGATGTTTACTGGAAATCTGACATATGCACATTCTTTTGCATTCTTGGTGGGTGGTGCAGGAACCTGAACTTTCGACAAGTTGCCTACTTCTGTTGACACTGCACACGTACAATATCTGTCCGCCACGATTGCACTGACAATACTTCAAGCTACTTAGTAGCCGACAACGTTGCAGATGATTGCGAAAAGCTGTGAGATTACGCTTGCTGCTGACGTGTGGTGTTTAAAACGAGCCCCTGCAAGGAATCCCGCCTTGCCCGCGAATAAAGCACACCACGGCGAGATCAAGCCCCATCACACGTCTAGAACGATTGCAAAACATACAGACATGATTGAATAATCGTATTCCCCGGAAACCCCGCAGCGTAAGAGGCGTTTCCCTCGTCGGCTGCTCTCGGAAGAGCCAGAGCCCATCGCTTCGCAATTGAACCACGATCTCGTCCGCACACAAGCAAACATAAACTCCAACGAACAAGGCCACGCTACGTGACCAACAGGTGCGTACCATGCATGCTGTTGATCACAGAACTTGATGGCCTTACACCAGCTGCAGTTGTCAGCGGCACAGTGTAGCGGACTCAAACGACAGGGGGAAAGGACAATTTCTCACCTTGCATCGTATTCTGCCTGCTCTTGTGCTCGCAACTTTGCCAGGTTGCTGTCGACAAGTGCACGTAGTAGTCTGAATCGTGAGGGCGCGTGACCAATATACAAACTCTCAAAATTACGGAATCGCAGTATCGCTACGGACTCTATGTAGGAATGTCTGTAGCATCAACAGGAAACGTGTGGATTTCCAAGGGCCAAGATAAATAGAACGGTATACACAGATGATCACGCTTTGGCAGCAGCCCTGCTGTGAACTTGGATGGACCAGTGGTCGGACATGAAACCCATTCTGAGAAAGTATTTCGACACTCAAACAATTGGCTGTGTAGGTGGACAACCTGGTGCGGACAGCCAGTCCCAAATATGCTGGTTAACCATGGTTTACTCCTCACTGCATTGTCACCACAGCATGCGCATGCAGCTCAATTGAAAACTAAATTCATTGAGCCTGTTTCTAGCGCTCGACTGGCAGACACTTCAATTTAGGTCGGAAACCACCATCACATGTTCTCATGTCCCAACCTCCGGACTATTAAGGCTGCACCCCATGCCGTGTCTGTTGTGGGCTCACAGCTCAGTGTGTACTGCTGCCTCCTGTTCAGACCCACCTTCATAAGCGTCGTCTCCTTCTAGGGCGAACCGTCTTAGCTCAGCCATTGAGACATACTCCAAAGCTCTTTCATGGCACCCATCTAGATACACTGGCGGTGCATACTGGGTGCCTGCTTCCAGCGCCTCCTTCCACCTTGATGCACATAGACACCACCTGCAAGAAAGCATAAGCAGGAGTTACGGGTGCTCTAGCGTACAAAAGAATGCATCTTGACCAACTGTCTTGCTGAATGGAATGGTACCTGTCCCCTGGTTTCAAGCCTGGGAAATACGGGGGATGCGCCCTCATGAGATCATTGCCCCGACTCTTCGAAAACTCCAGGAACTCCTGGGTCACCTTGGCACACACGACATGGGCTCCCATGTCTTGAGCTCCTGTGTTGCAGAATCCATCTCTGTAGTACCCAGTCTGCGGGCGAGTGCAGCAGCACTGCATATGTGCACACATGTTGCTAGTTGCTTCATGGAAAGTGTGCTTCAGCCTCCATGACAACAAACAGAACTTCATCTATATAAAAACTAGAATCCTAGTAGACACGTGGACGTTGCAGTCCTCCAACTGGAGCAAGCCACAGTCTACAATGTGGCAGGAAGATGCGCATAGGAGGCTAACTACAGACTTTGAGCAAACAAAACGTGTGCAAACTTATAATAGATTATTCCATGTGTGTGCCCGTGGCAGAGCAGCACCTTCAGCGGCCCTCCAAGGACATTCTTTGCTCTTGCCATCGTCCCTGCCATCCCAGCACTATGGCTACGCCCTATAAAGATCAATCCTACTGCGCAGATATAAATTAAAAAAGCAGCTATTGGCATGAACGGCCAGTTTACGCTGAAAGACTCTTGCTCTTCTCGCAAGTCTGTGCGCTGCCTCAGTCGCGTTAGCACTTCACCTGTCTCCAGGCTGATACACGTAGTTCAGCTCGTGCAGGAAGTATAAGAGGCTCCATGATCGTCCGTGGCTGTGTGGCACAATCGGAGCACGATGCAACCTTGTTTTGGCATACTTCCTTCAGGCATGAGCGATGTAACGAATAGCATGGCCATGGCACTGTTTATAATCTCGGATATTCTCGCCACTTTCACTTTGCATTCTTCTCTGTCACCACACGAATGTGCTCTGAGCAGGCGTTCTGAACATTTGACCATCACAATTCGCTTCGACTACACACCGAGTGAAATCAACTCGCAAACTACCCAGCGAATATCACGACCAGCTTTCCGTCAGCTCTTGAAACAATCTACAGCCGTGCTTACTGCCGTACCCGACTGTTTTCTCAGCCATGGCCTGACTTTCCCAACCAGGTGGACAGAATCAGAGACAGTCACATTGGCACTGCTCGCAGTACCGCTGTAAAGCATCAGCATAAGCTCCAGTGGCCATGAGTGGCTCAGAAAGTAAGGCTTCTGTTCTGCCCTTGGAAGACAGGCCGTCACCAGAGGGATCCCGCATGAGGCCCAGCTCCTACCAGTATCCCAAAGTTTCCACTCTTGAGGAAGTGTCTAACGCATACAAGGAAGGGACTCCTGCCCGTGTGCTCTCGAAGGTGGCCATGGCTGGAGCTGCAGGATTTGCGCTGGGCCCATTTGCGCACAGCGGCCCTGTGTTGGCATCAGCTTTCGTTACTGGAGCGAACGCCGTAGCTGTTTTGGGGTTTTATGACATTCTTCGTGAAGCTATGACGTCATTGACACTGTCGGACACCCCCATTCTCAGCTTAGTTGCTGGAGGCTTGACAGGTGTGGTCAGACCAGCCGTTGCTATTAGACCCTCCTGCGCCAGTGCGACGCATGAGGCTGCGGGGTACTGCACGGCATGCATGATCCATCCAGCGTAGCTGATATAGCTGGCGCTGATACGGGTGAGGCCATGCAGGCTACGTGTGGAGCGGGATGGTGCATCAGACCAGGCCGCAGGCGGTGGGCGGGGCGATGGTGATGGGCTGCATGGCGGCCGTGTCGCATACTCTGTTCCCCGAGTTTGATGCGCATAAATTCGCCCTCTCGGTGTTGCTGGAAACTGGAACCATCAAGGACAGGGAGGATGGGGGGCTGCGCGCGAGGGCCGATGCACCGCCAGTGCTGGCTCCGTACTCCCATGCGGCCACCAGGGCCTACATCTTTGGGCTGCTGGCGCAAGTATCGCCTGTGAAGGAGATCTCTGATGAAGAGTTCGAGATAATCAAGGCCACCAAGCCAGCGGTGATCAGCTCGCGGAGGTGTGTGCACGTGGCCTGCACTCTGGCAGCCTGGACTGCTTATGATGGGTGATGCCACATATCATATTTTGTTCTATGAGCGATCATGATAGAAGGTGCTGCGCTAGAGCTCATCGAGCAGGCGCACTACTGTGGGCGGCCATGGGAGCCGCCCCCTCCTTCCACATGGCATTCATTGCGGTAGCCCAGCCATTACACTCGCGTAAAGGTGTTCTTCCAGTCAAGGGGCAGAGCTCTTCCACACGTCCTTGGTCGCTCTGTGTGCACCCAACATTTGTTGATGTGCAGGCGGGTCATCACACCTGGGGATGAGGGGCAGGGGTGAAGCAACCACTTGTCAGCCCTGTAAGAGCCGCATGTCTGATCACCTGAAGTACTGTGGGTGTGGAAAGGCTGCAGGCAGCTTAGCTATTGTATGCACCCACTTCTCGTGCTGGACTGGGTAGAGCAGTGTGATTGAGGGGAGGCAGCGTGTTGAAGCATCTTGGCGCTCACGCAAACAGGGAGCCAGTAACATGTGGTGAATGTCTCTCAAAGAGTATTTCATTTCGCCTGCGAAACATTATCTCGTGTTTTTTGCTCATTCCTTGCTGTTCTGAAGGACAGAAGTGAAACGGCTTGTTGGGCTCCACAGCCCACATGCATTGATGTTGCGAAGTGAACCAAAGACATTGCGAAGTGAGGCCTCATGAGGGGACCAGACGAAGAAACGACAGTGGGGAACTGCATACACTACCTGGCTTGCAGAAGTCAAATGTGTTAATTGCGATAGGAGCAGACAGGGCCCTGCAGGGTCTCTGTGTTTCCACCACCATGTGTTGCATGCAATTCCACTATTGCGCGCCCAAGAGCGCTACACAGCGTGTGTTATCGGAGCAGTCATGCAAACAAGCAGTTATACAGTGAGTAAACGCTCGATAGATGACTTGCCAGTGTAGTACGGAGAAAGAATTGACGTGTACGCGATGTTTACAGCGCTCTTGCGAACACCTGTGGCCCTGTTTAGCAACAGATCTGTACTGTTGTAATTGGGTGGAACGGAAATGGGGGGCGTTGTTTTTACCCGTGAGCAGCAGCTGGTCTTGCTTGGGGTAGGTGGCCTGTTGCCACTACTTGCTGCGTCTACTCTGCTTCGGTCCTGGTACATGATTTTATCGCTCCTATTTGCCGCATGTGTAGCTGCAGCTGGATATAGATGGACAGTATATCTTGTGCCAAAGCTTGAGGGACGACTGCAAAAAGCCGGTCTATTTGGCAAAGACATCAACAAGAAAGGGACTGAGGCTGGCGAGCGACCAGTCCCAGAAAGCCTTGGGCTGGTCCCGGGTGTTGTTAGTTTAGGATGTCTTGCAATAATTCAGCTGTTGCAGAGAACCAGTTTGGTACCACGCATATGCTCCCTGCTCAGCCTGTCAGACTGTGCACTCCCTAACCAGGACACATGGCTCGACGACTTTCCAGCCGCCCTTGCGTCTATAGCATTCATGCTGATGCTCGGGTTTGTGGATGATGTGCTTGACCTTCCTTGGCGTGTGAAGCTGGTCACTCCACTCATAGGGGCTCTGCCCCTGCTGGCAGCCTACTCAGGAGCCACTGCAGTGGGTATCCCGATGCCCATCGTCAATTACTTCAATCTAACAGATACATACGTCGAGTTGGGTCTGGTTTACTACGCCTACATGGCTGCAGTCGTGATATTCTGTACCAATGCGATCAACATCCTGGCTGGGGTGAATGGCCTGGAGGTTGGCCAGACCTACGTCATCGGCGTGGCCATCCTTACATTCAATATTATGAGGATGGCATGGTTTCCTGGTGCGCCTCACAACGAGCCTGGATGGCAGGCTGCCGTGTGCATCCACATGCTGCGTTGTCCTCACCACATGTGTGCATGCAGGCACCTCTCTGAGCTCATCTGCTCTCTTCAGCTCGTACGTCATGCTACCCATGACATCGACGTCATTTGGCCTGCTGATCTTCAACTGGTACCCCAGCAGAGTGTTTGTGGGTGACACCTACACGTACTTTGCGGGCATGAGCATTGCCGTGGCGGGCATCCTCGGCCACTTCAGTGAGACACTGTTAATCTTTTTAGTTCCACAAGTATTCAACTTTTTGTACTCTGTTCCGCAGCTATTTGGCCTCGTGCACTGCCCCAGGCACCGGTTGCCGAAGTTCGATCCACGCACAGGCCTGCTGTCCCCCACCCCCAACTGGAATGTAGTCAACTTGGCGCTGCAGCTCGGTGGCTCGTGTTCGGAGCTCTGGTTGTGTGTCCGGATTCTGTTTCTTCAAGTGTTATGTTGTGCTGTGGGCCTGGCCTGCAATGTGCTTCTAAGGGGTGTGTGGAAGCAGTAGCGGCTGCCCGGCCGCCGCCCACCGCGGATGCGCTCACACTACTTGCTGGCCTAGTGGCATTCTTCAGTGTACTAAAGATGCAAACATACGATAGTGTAGATATAGGGGGTGTGATGTTGTAACTGCTCGCAGTTCTGTTTGTCTTCACCCGTGGCCAGCGCCACTCACCTGTGTCACATGCATCCTGGCTCTGGACAGGTCACGCTGCTGTTCTAAAACTACACTAACGCCTGGTGATGTGCCGCTCAGCTTCAACTCTCAGATCGAGGGTGCACCGGCAGTCACTCTATGACTACATTCTTTTTGAAGCGCTCACCGGCGCAGCGCTCAGTGAGGCCCTCCCCAGCATACGACATCAGGGGGGACACCTCCAGGCCATCGCCAGCGCTACCGTATACTATCCCACCCGCATCCTCCACCCACTGCCTGTGCAGGCTCATTATCACTTTGCGGGCTGTGGAGGGGCAGTCAGACTGCCCAGGCCCGTCAGCGTTCTTCACGGGCGCAAACTCCTCTGTCCTCCGCACCTCCACCAACAGAGGCCTCTCTGCTAGGTAGAACACGTCGAATATAAACTGTTCCAATTTGATTCCTTCCACAGGTCCGTCTCGTGAGGGGATCTGCTTCTGTGCTATGTGGTACCTGCACCGCACCCCCCTCTTGTCAGTGCTGGCCCCCTGGCGACTGCCACAGTGCGGCAACCCCCCTACACGTCGTGTGACAGATCCATATACCTGTCGTGAAACTGCAAGCAGCAGCATGCATTCCATCCATGCACGTATGCCTGCAAAGACATTTGATGGTCATCAGCATGCATGCCTGCAGCGGCACAGGAGGGGGCGGCGCACCTCGCACCCTCCTTCTCGAGGTGCCTGACCACCTTGGTGAGCCACGATACAGAAAAGTAGTGCATGCAAACATTACTCCAGTTGTACTGCAGCCTGCCCCACGTGTCCCTGGCAGCCGCCTGCTCCGCTGATATCTCTGAGTACTCCACCACCTCTAGGTTCCCGTTCCTCCTGCACTGCCACCCCTCTGCTCAACAACAAAAAGCACTTCTTGGGAACCACTCATACCCAAGGAGCGCTTCGATCTCAGCGGAGAAATGAAGTCTAGTGGTCAAACTCAGCGTTGCCCCTCAAGCAGGCCGCCAGCCCATGCTGGTGGACCACCTGGTGCTGAGTTGGCATCAAGCACACTTCGCGAGCCCACAGCTCCTTCTGGAGTGTCTGGCAGACAGTTGTGGGCAAACTGTTGGAAAACCGTGCAGCCAATGCGCACACAGATCCTGTGTGTGTGTGTGTGTGTGTGTGTGTGTGTGTGTGTGTGTGTGTGTGTGTGTGTGTGTGTGTGTGCGCGCGCTAGAGTTTGCAGCGTGGCGCGAATTGCAACAATCGGCCAGGTGCTGCAACGCTGCAGGCGGCGGGGGGGCAGCACCTAGCAAACACGCCAACACGCTCCTCAGGTGCAACCTTGGCCACAGTGCGGGCGCCCAGGTCGGCATCATGCAGCGAGCATGCGCCAATAAACATGGGGTCCCCCAGCCTGGCAGCCACGTTGTCTATGGAGCAGCAGTCGATGCAATGCAGCGAACTGCTGCGCATGTGCCGCAGAGCACCAGACGCGTGCAGGGCCGCGTACACCCCCCCGTTGCCATCAGGTGCTGAGGCAATCTGCAGCACACACTCCTGGCACTTGCGTGCTGCCTTGAAAGCACCTTTGCTGTGAAAAAGTGTTCATAACTGCGGTCATGTGACATGAGTGGCATGCACACAGGCACGTGCAGAGGCCTGCAGCGCATGCAGCAGAGGGGCCACACCGTGCCATCCTCCTGAATGATAGCCTCGCCGTTGTTAGTGAGGCACGGCATGCTCGCCTGCTGGAAGAAGAATATCTGGCTGCGCTGCAAGCCGAAGTAGCCGTGCTCGGCGAAGAACTCGAGGGTGCGCGCGTGCGTGGCAGCGCTGGTGAGAATGTAGAAACAAATGGTACAAGTGCCCGGTGGAACCATCCTGAAGTGCTCAGCCAGCTGCTGCAGCCGCAGCACGCGCTCCGCATGCAGCTGAAACAGCGACTTGCTCGACGGCAGCCCTATGCTGAAACACCCCTGCAGGCATGGCCACGCAATTCATGCCGTGCAGAGCCAGCCCTGCTAAAGTTCTGCAGTGGACAACTTGACCCGACCAATCGTGCTGTTCACTTCTCACGGCTGGGGCACACAGCATAGCGCAGCCCCACCTCCGCCGCACCCTGCGCCGCGCATCGCTGCTCAGGCACCCGTGACAACTACCAGAGATGCCACATGCTTGCAGCTGAACAGACTTACATGCATGTGCGAGACGCCTGTGTGCAAACTCGTCACTGTATGTGCATGTGTGCCTGAATGGTGACAGCCGCTGCATCACTCTCACCTTGGGATCCGTGCTTCCTAAACGAGTTCCCTGGCCTCCTGCGAGTAGCAGCACTCCAACTCGGCCCTCAGATAGCATCTTGAGGCCTGCGGTGTTCCACATGTCGGCCTTCTGCTCTGACCGGTTCACCACAGCGAGCACATCATCTGCACACATTTGCATGCCGTCAACCTCCAACGACGACATTAACGCAATAAGAGCTTCTGGCAGCAAGGTTGACGGTTGAGACTCTGGCAGTTTGAGGTTGTGGCAGCAAGGTTTGATTGCATGCCTACACGTCATGGGAAGGCTCTGCAGTTGGCTGAGCTGGGCAGGCACACCCATTCCCAGAGGGACATGCTCCGCGCTTGTTTTGGATTCCTGCTCCAAAGCTTTCTGAAGGGTTTCTTTGACTTTTGGAAACGAGTAAGGCTTGATGCTGCGCACAACGGCTCGCTTCTCACTCTCATGCATCTGTCTCAGTGCACAAGACATGGTGTGCTGGCCCTGCCTCGCAAGCTTCCTCTCCAGGGCCTGCACCGCAACGGTTGTACATTCAGCTGAAATTTGATGCTGTCATTGGTCATGGTTAGATGTTGCGGGCTACGTAGCACAGTGAGAGCCCTGGCACCTGTGAAGGGTGGCGGAGGATGATCACAGAAGCTCAGTGGGTGCACACCTTGGTAGATGAAAAAAGGGATGCTAGCCTCCTGTAAACAATCACTGTAGTGTGTGTGTGTGTGTGTGTGTGTGTGTGTGTGTGTGTGTGTGTGTGTGTGTGTGTGTGTGTGTGTGTGTGTGTGT
>JAUMHD010029242.1:0-27880 GCA_032359135.1 Ulvella scutata | reverse complement strand
TCTTGCGAGTGTCACTGGACTTCTTTCGTTTCTCCGATGGAATGAGTTTCCATGCTTTGCATCCCCAGATGCGCAGAGATCCAGCATCTGGCTTCTCGCCTTTGATCCGCTCCCAAGGAGTAGTGGAGCCTGTGGATGATGAAATGTTCTGCAAATAACGGGCATGCCACAGGGCTTCTGCCCATAGTGAATCTTGCAGACCGGAGTCTGAAAGCAGGCATTGCATGCGATCTTTGAGCACTCCGATGGCACGCTCTGCGTGACCATTCACCTGCGGTGAGTAGCCTGATGTTGGCTGATACTCGATACCTGCTGACTTGAGAAATGTTTGTAATTGGGAAGACATGTACACTCCATCCCTGTCAGAGCGGACAACTTTCACACTGTGACCAGCAGCACGAAAATTGTTGATTTTGTCAATCACGTGGTCCGCTGACTGATCCTTGGAGGCATGTGTGAATACCCAGATGAAAGATGTAGCTTCATGAACCATGACAGTGAAATACTGAGCACCGCCAAGACTCTTTTGCGAGGACCTGCAATATCGATATGCAGCTTTCCATACAGGAGAGATGCCTTTGCGGCTGTTGGGGTGCGTGGGATAGAGACAGTCTTCTGCCCCCCCTTCTTTGCATGCACCGCAAACTGACGGTTCATCAAGGACAGCTTGAAAGGTATCCGCGGGAGGGAGATTGCGGACAGATCCAAAGCGCGACATCTTTGCCAAGGAGGATATTCCGACATGACCATACCGGCGGTGCACCAGCGTGGCGTTGGGAACCACTGCGGCTACAGGATGCTGCCCCGACAGCGAAGTGGCCGGTTGCACCGGAAAGCGCTTCGCAGTGCACTCTGCAGGATACAGGCCGTGCCGCAGCTTAGAGCGCAACAAAACCCTGCCAGAAGCATCTGCAATGCTCAAGCCGCCTTTGCCCCAGCTACCATGCATGCCAGGGGCATCTGCTTTGGCAACTGAAACAAGATTCACAGAGAATGATGGTACATACAGCACATCTTTGAGCGGCTGAGGTACACCAGCGTGATTCATCAGCACTATTGTGCCACGCCCCTTCACTGGGACATTCGCTGCAGCGTCTGCGAAGTGGCAGCGCTCATCAACAGGATGGAAGCTCTGGAAGAAGGAACGGTCGTGAACCATATGATGACTGGCACACGAATCTAGAAGAAATGCGCCAGCTTTCGCGGCAGCAGCTGCATTGAACGCGACAGAAATGAACGCGCTCGTTTGATTCGCCTGATTGGAAGGGCCACGGGAGCCCTTTCCTCGGCGGCCGCGACCACCCCCTCGCGAACGGTCTGAGGAGCCAATGTTTGGTTTTTACGTTCGTCGTACGCTTTCTGGTCATCACGGAGTTTGTAGCAAGCTAAAATCTGGTGCCCGGACTTCTTGCAATAGGCACAAGCTTGCTTGTTGCCATGCACTGCATGTGCACTCGGCTCCGCGCATGTGATTGTTGCGTCGAGAAGATCGCGAAATGTGGTGCGTAAGGTAGAGACGAGTTCGACCAATTTGCGGGGAGTGGTGGCTTGTAGCTGCTGTACAGCCCAGTCCTTGAAGACATCGGTAGACCGCATGCGCATCAGGAAGAATGCGCTTAGCATAACGTCATCTTGGATCCCGCCACTAACGAAGTCAGCGCGCAATCGGAGGGCACGCTGTGTAAAGGGCGCTAAAGTGTCGTTGTGTGGCGACAGAGCGTTCAGACGCTGATAAAGCTCAGCTTGCCGAAGGAAAGACTTGCCAGCATACTCGGCCTGAAGCTGAGTCCATAGGGACTTCGCATCAGTATGCTGGTCAAGCAGATACGATTCCTCGTCAGGCAAGTTTACAGCAAGCAAAAACTTGGCTTGACGCTTTGCTACCGCCGAGGCATTTTCGTCTGTGAACGCATCCACGCAAGACAGCGTTTCAGCTGTTACTTAAATCCGACGAAACCATGTCGTCGCTGTGGCATGGGTGAGCGGAGTGTCAAATCGAGCATCTTTGACAGAGAGAGATACATTGTCAGACGCTTGGCCTCCGGCTGCCATGGCATGGATGCCACCATGCGCAGGTTGCGCGAGCGGATCGAACGCCATGATGCGCGCAAACTTGAGAGTTGCGACGGGTTCTCGGGCGCGCAAGGTACTTCTGCTGCGTCCGGGCTACGTGAAGCGTGGAGCGAGCAATGCTCAGAACACGCAAGAGCGCAGTGGAAGCGTGATGGGCCCCTAACCTGTGAAGGAAACACTGTATTAGCAAAACAGTGTGGAACGTAGCATTACAATATCAGCGCAGAACGAGTACGGTCAAGCTCACCTGTGAAGGCAACACTGTATTAGCAAAGCAGTGTGGAACGTAGCAAAGAACTAATCAAGTCTCAAAGACTTAATAGTGCTACCGTAGGGTTCCAACTTGCCAAGCTTGAATTGACAGCGCACATGGCTATCTGTGTCACCTAAGCCAGATGCATAGATTCTTCACACCCTTGAGTTATTCATCCTTGTTCTTTTCCTGTCAGCGTGCGGAGCTGATGTTCACGTCGCTGTGTCGTCTCACATTGCCCATTGTCACCCCTCGCTTCTGTAGTCGCTGCCGAAGTCGTCTCTGTTGGTGCCTCCTGAGATTGATTGTGCAGTGCGATGCGTTCTTCGCACCAGGGGTTCTCACCTGGGGAAAAGTTAAAGGATTAGGTTGGGGGAGAGACACTGTACAGCGGTGGCTGCCCGACCTATACGTCCGAGGGGCGGGCGGCAGGAGTGTTGGGGGTGTGGTGGATTTTGGCCGTAGTGGGTGGAGGGGAGGAGGGTGTTAGATGTGTTGGGGGTGCTGGGGGTGCTGGGGGTGTGGTGGGTGTTTGCGGCTGGGTGTGGAGGGGAGGAGGGTGTTGGGGGTGTTGGCGGTGTTTACTGTAGTGGGGGGAGGGGAGGAGGGTGTTGGAGGTGTTGGGGGTGTGGTGGGTGTGGTGGGTGTGGTGGGTGTGGTGGGTGTGGTGGGTGTGGTGGGTGTGGTGGGTGTTGCCCGTAGTGGGTGGAGGGGAGGAGGGTGGTGGAGATGTTGGGGGGGGGTAGGGGGAGGGCAACCTAGGGGGCGGAGGGTGTGTAGGGGGAGGGTGTTCTCCAGGGGGGGCTTGGGGGGGTTTACCCAGGCACTCTCTCTCCCCGTGGAGGGTTTCCTGCATCCCACGGATGAGATTGAGTAGATTGTTTGGTTAGGCTGCACTATTTGAATCCTGACGTTTTGCGCAACATGGCGATGTCGAATAATTTTGGGAGGGGGGGGGGGGTGGGAACGCTAAAGTTGGAAAATGAGACAACTGATTTCACGGATGAAGCTGAAACATGTTCTATTCGACTTCGTATGTTGTTGGCAACAATAAGTTCAACAGTTGTTAGTATGACATTTTGGTGACTCTGAGGGCTCAAATGGTACAGTTGTCAGTGAGTGGCTACGGGGGTTGTCACTGACTCAGCATTCCAAATACATTGAACTGGCATCTGGAGCACCACCCCAAGCACACCTCGTCAAAAAAAGTACATATTTAGCATCATGCGCACGTATCATATCATTCTGATCCACTACTGGGTCGGAAAAGTGCCATTCAGGCAGTTTTCCCGAAATATTTTCCGAAAGTCAGAAAGCCCTCGCTTTTGTTTGCTCATGTTGCACAAAGCTTCATTATCAAAACGGTGCAGCCTTACCCCTGTGTTCATAGGTTGTGTTTCCCTGTGCTCCATGGCGTTTGCTATGTTACCTTCCCCGTTGCCTCCTTTGGATCTCTTTTCTAGCTTCAGTTCCACCGTCCTTGTCAATGTAATCATTGTTGTGGTTGGAATCTTTATGAAACACCACGCGTGGTACCAAGTTCGAATGTACACGAGAGAAATAGTTGCCGCTTACAATGTTTGAAGTCGTCACTGGAAAGTTTCTGCGCACGAAAATCTGCTCTGAAAAAGATCCTCATCAAGTCCTAGCTAGGACTCACTACGACCCAAAAGGCAGTGAACGTGATTATGAATAGGGAAGAACCTAAACAGCAAGTCGCAAAAAGCAGTCATCAACCCTACCTAGCATGCCGCAAATGTTGCGACATCCACCAGCACGAAACTCTCTACTATGAAACACTGCCTACGATTTGACAAGTTGTAGCCAGTCGCGTTGACAACTGAAGTGGCCGTAGTTGTTACTCAAGGTCTAGAAAATCACGTTCAGGCAAATTAGCAGTGCGGAACAATCAATCTCTGCATGTGTTTGCTTGATCGAGTTCGAAAAGGACATGCATCCTACAGTGATTTCTGATCGTTGCCACCACAATTGCGAACCGACCATGTTCTTGGCTCGTCACAGACGAACCTTCTGAGGTTCAGTCGTCCCCGGGAATGCAAGATAGAACCCGTAACTAGCGAGCTGCGAGGTTTCAACTACAGTCGAGAGTCTCAACTTGAGGATATTGCTACCCCGGTAGTATAAGTCAGTAAGAGGGGAACGGTACCTACCGCCCCCCTCTTGAAAAACACGGTAACAGTCTAGGCATGCAACCCGGCGCATCATCACCGTGGTGGCTATGCTCCGAGTCCGATGCAGGTGAATGACTTTGTTGCATCTCCTGCTGTGCGGACTCGCTTGAAAAAACCTGGCCGGGGGCAGTGCCAGCATTGAGTTGGGTACCTGGTTGATAGAGAGGGAGTTCCTGCAGGACCATCGACTAGTGACAACACCAACGTTTGGAAGTGTTCGCTCGAGGGCCATAAGTTCATGAACACTGTAGTGAGCAGTACATAGCTCTGTAGGTGAACCTGGCTAAAGTGTCATGGACAAATGCAGGATAACCTGTGGCCTCGCTATCGTGGTACATCACACTCAGGTTCGACCTGGTACACCACCAGGCCTGGTCGTTTGGGCGTATGCCCACCTCCCTGCCTGCGAGTACCCTGACATGGTGAGCCATTTCAAGTACTAAATAATAGTCGCTCGTTTGACACTACGTCACTAGCAGCAACGACCTGCTCAGACAGTGGACGGTGAGGAACGAACAGCTTATTCGCGTCGCACAATGCGTGGCTTTCTGGGGCACCCACCTGTTGATGCGAGGGTGCGATGTTGAGAGCGGAATGTCCTACTGCTGATGGCGTAGTTGGAGATATATTGCTGCGTGCGGTTACTGGGCTGGGAATACTCGCTACCTCATCGTCTGCTGGTGCCGAGCCTGCCATCGTCTACATGCAACGCCTTATGTGACTCGCTTCATCGAATACGACTGAAATCCCCGAAACGATATTTTGCCAATGAGACACCATGATTCGAGAGGTATGAGGTCGACCTTCGTGCACTTTGGGGACTACCTATTCATGAGTTCAAACATTCAAAAACTCATCGGTACAGTGCACCCAACAATGATCGAAAACTAGGGTATGTTTCACAATACGCAGCATCTGCTGCAATAGACGTACCTTTACAGCGGCGTCAGAGTGCCGCAAGTTCGATGGCACGCGTGCAAGGGGGCGGATAGTGTCATCTGTTCTGATCATGATCCCATCAACACGGTCCAGATCTACGCTCAGACTCCCGTTACGGTCACGGGTTATGCTTAATTTTTTCAACAGCTGCACGTTTGTAGATGGCCCATTCGTTATGGGCTGCTGAGTGCTCTGCCTTTGGAGCCGATTCCCGGCCTGAAACTCTGCGCTGGTAGCTGGATTTGACCCTTCCACCTGCTGCCCATCAGAATCAAAATCATCGGCTTGTGGATTCCTCCACCGCTCTTGTCCTAAGCTCTGCATGGCTGGGATCTAGGCCTATGTGTGTCTGTGGTGTTGTACGGTCACGCACTGTCTTGGAAAACGGGGTGTTCCAAGGTTCCTGTTGCCTTCTAGTGAGCTGCAACAAGCACCGCAACGTTTAAAGTTCTGAGCTGGTACTGCAGCGACCATCAGTTGTGTCTGGATGCACCCTCATCTTCGGATGTGTACAATGCGGACAATGTTCTGGCTGTGGCATTTTGTGCACATGAGAGCACATTGATAGCTTTGATGAATCCCATTGGCGTTTCAGAGATTCGACACACGCTCTGAGAAGGATTTGCTCTGAGCACGCGCGGTAAGTCGACAGGGTATTTTCCCACGCGACGATAAGAAGCACAACGCCCTTCTTTCAACGTGTGAAGGCTGGACAATGGACAATGTATGCAAAATGACTCATTTTGTTGGTAACGGTGTGATGGTGAGCGGCACAGCTGTTTGTCTGTGACCTCAACGTTAACGTGCACTCATAGGTTCTTCCCCGACGATCATAAGCTCTATAAATGCGTTTCGTCTGCGTCAGAAATCACGCAAAAACATGCGTACGATTTTGCTGCTGTTTGGTCGATGGTCTCGTGCGGGTACGCCCTGTACGACACAAAGCCCTTCCACAAACATCCGCGCGGATGCATCCGCTGCAAGCGGGAACCCAAGCACTGATGAAACGTACCACACTGTGTCTCAAGAAGTTCTTCAATACCCTTGGAAGTTGGTGGCATGTGCATTGAGCGATAGTATGTTGAAGTCTACGTACAAGTTTCTACTTGAATTTCAAACCTGTTTTAAATAGTGCAATCGTGTTTAAACAGCTTGAACCTAGAGCAACGTCTGTGAAACAACTTCAGTATTGCCGCCTCTGTATGGGTCCTGGACTTCATTGCAGGTAGCAGGGTATACGCGTGAGCGTGTCCGCATGTGAGTGACGAACCAGTGTCGTCTCAGCATCGCCCACATCATTCAACGGCAGGCGTAGCCCAACCTTCATCCAAAACGATACTGCACGTCATGTACATGTATGGACGCTCCATGACGTGTATTTAGGATACCCTTCAGCAATGATCAATGCAGCACGTACGTACTAAAAATTCCACCACCGGTATATATGAACCGTATGAATTCATACTCGAAACATTCATCGAATCCTCACAGGCGTGAGCTGTAGACAAGAACACTTATGTGGCCAAGGCTGCATCTTACGCCATATTTGCCCGATGTTAGGTAGTCCTGCATTCCGTTTCTGGTAGACGGTAAAATGTCACGTTTCGGTACACGTTGACCTTTCCAACGCATTCGGGGAGCACAAAAGCGCGCGCCCTTGCGATTCGTCCTTGCCAGCGACACTTGGAAAAATGCAACATCGTTTGGAGGTCAGCACGACGGTAAGAATCGAGTCAACAGGTTACGTCACCTGGGTGTACCACATCTTTGCCTCGCGCACTCATGTGGTATCACCTGCTCACATATCACCTACAGGTGGACCTGTGCTCATGTCACTATGCGCATGTAAACACACACGTATTTGCGCATATTACTCATGTGACATCACTTGTAGTATGCCAATCGGTGCAGTGTTCAGCAACCTTGCTTACTCCCCACAAGATGAAGACGCACTTACGGTATGGGTGCCTTGTGTGCACTTTTTTTCCCGCCACCCACCTGACTTGCACAGGTAAAGATCAGAGCAGGGTTGCACCACAGTGCATCCCCATTGTCCGGCCGGCTTTGCAGCCAAGCACAGAGCATTGGGGTTTAAACAGGTCTCGAAATTTCGAGGTGGAGAAGCAACGAAAAGTACAGGTATGTTGGCATCAGTCTACAGACACAAATCAACCCAGCGCACATACTCAAGGGCACGCCTTCAACCTTCAGCCTGGAAAACAAACATCACCTAATCGTGCACCACGCCATACCCAAGAAGGGCTTCGACCTCCGCACCCCCGAAGGGGTGGGATATGGACATACGTTTTTGGGTCACACTGCACCACGAAGGCAAACACAATGGCTTCAGAGAACGCCGAGCAAACACAGGGTCGCCAGCAGGGACCGCATCGTCAGCAACAACAGCACCAACAAGGAGGATATAAGCAGCAATGACGTAGTACACCGCAGCACATACACCATCCTCACATTCCCGCAGGAACACAGACGAATCAACAACCCAGTCAAGCAACATGTACTCAAATCAATTCGCATCGCGTGCTGCAAGGAGAGCAATCCGCGCACGTCCTTCAGGGGGAACCCGAAGGATATCTGGGAGCAAGTCATCCCAGAGATCCTTCGGGTCAAGGCAACCCACTGGGGAAGCTTTACAACTGAACAGAAAGTGCTGTACACAACGCCAGCGCCGCTCCAACGCAGTCAGCCCCATAGCGCAGCTAGTAGGCCTATAGGTGCTCTAGTCACACGCAGGCCACAGTTTTTGCGATGGCACATCCCATGCTGCGGCAGCTCATCCCAGCCCACAGAGTGGAAGAACGGCAGCTTCCAAGGGAGCAAAGTGAGAACAGGGTACACTATTGCTGCAGAGTATCAAAGCATAGGCAGTGGAGAGTTCCAGATATTCAGGGAGTCAGGAAGGGGATTGAGGTGCGGGGGTGGGGGAGGGAGCGGCCCCGGCTGAACACATCCCCCATGGCTGGGTGAGCCGCTGCAGCTTCCTGACGGGTGGAAGACACCGAAGCTCGCACGGCGTCGCGAAGGTGTGCATTACTAGCCGGGCCAGGCGCAGAGGCAGCTAGTATAGAAGACGCAACTCGCTGCACCCGAACATGCCAGGGGTGATCGGTCGGTAGCGTGGAGCGGGCAGCTACAGAAAAGCATGAGGACAGGGCCCCGTCAGGATGATGGCAAGCAACCCACAAGCGCTCTGAGTACCGGGTATCAGCAAGATCGCACGAACAGTCAGCAGGGACCACGCCGCAACCAGACAGCAACACGTCAGGGGACACACATGCCGCCCGGTTCAATGCTGGCTCGCCATGGAAAAAGGGGATACTGCAGGCCAGACGGCAGGCGGTCAACAACAAGTCTTCAGATGGTTGCAATGGTGTCGAAACCGCAGCCCCGTTCCGTCGCCGCTTGTTGGTGACAGAGGCAGTGGGCAGGCCCCACACCTGCATACCATACTCTAGCACCGGCATAATTGCAGTATGGATTCGTAGTTTCGCTTCCGCACTGATTCATGGCGATGATAACACTGGCCGCCACGAGTGGAAACCACCCATGCCTTTGCAGCGTGGACATGGTGGACCATCATCAATGCGCAGGTTTCGATTTGAAGGTCACATTGAACTGCACGATCCTTCGTCAAGAGCAACAAACTATTGTACAGAAACCTAGATCCTTCGGATTTCATGCAAACCAGGCTCAATAAGAAAGAGCTCATGCACGTCCACGTACAGACCAAGCACCTGAGAGTACAACTTCTGACAGGAGCAGTCCCCTGCCAAACTGCAATGCATGCCAAGTACCTAGGGCAGCAAAACTTTTCATGCATGCCAAGTACGTTCATGTGTCCTGAGCTTCAGGGTCATCCACCGCTCATGTACACAAACAAATTTATGGGATCACACCCTACAAAAAGGCTTCAGGAACATGCATAGGCCATACGAATCACCACATCAGCAACACAACACCACATGGAAGACAGAAAAGGGCACCTGAACACCAACGAAGCCAGGTCACACACTCTCTCTATATGTCAAACACGAAACCCTAGCTGTAGGATGGTGAGCATCGAGCCCACGGTCATGTGACCTTGTCGATCCAAAAATCAATACAACTCCAGCAGCATCAAATCAGACATGGCTTAGGCCAACCAATCCACCACGTCATCATTGATCACTCAGCAACATGCTACGGTGTGCAAGGTACAACAAAGGCAAAACAACCTGGACTCTGAACACTGCCAGGTCCTTCTCTCCATTTACTGCACCCAACAATCAGGCAACCTCATCACTCCTTGCAGGGTAGGAAGGCGATGTGGCAAGCTCTGACAGGTGCCCTCGGGGACACAAAAATTCAAATATCGGAGCAGATTTACGAGAACATGCATGAGCTCCTTTTCACACGACCAGTTTGAAAACTGGTCATGTGATCAGTCATGCATTCACTGCGTACCACGTGATCACGTGATGACCAAATGATGACCAAATAATGATCAAATGATCAAATGATGATGACCAAAACGATGCTCGAATGATGGTGACCAAACTGACCATCACGCTTGATCAAACTCCAGCAACACTAGGCGAGTCTGCTGGCACACCTAGGCGAGACTACTGGCACCGTACAAGGCCACCCCAGACGTGACAAGGGCGAGGAAGAGCGCAGCGGTCATGGCGATGTGCCAACGCATGGCGAGTTGCTTCAAGGGTTTGATGGCAGGTGCAGAGGTGTGGTTGTCAAACGCAAACTTGACCAGGTTGTACGCAAAAGGCGCCGCGAGAATTCCCAGAGGCGCGCAGGCAGCTGTTGTAGGGTTCGCGCTCATCGCGATGAAAGCCACTACGTGTGTGAGGATGGTGGCTCCCATAAGTACCTGCAACAACATTCATGTTTGGCATGCATGTTGTACACCGATACTTAAATCGATGGGACCAAAAACCATGGTGAGACAGAAACAGAGAAAACTGCAGTATCGTAATAAGCAAAGTGCGAAGCTGAGTTTACGTGATTCATTTTAAACAAGTTCACAAAAAAGGCTTAAACCCCCAAAACCAACCATATAAATGTAATCGGAACCCCGGTTATATTCAGAAAGGACACAGGAGAAGGCTCCACAGAAGGTCCACGGTTGGCCTCCAGGTACCATCTTAGTAGGGGTGAGGGGCACACGGGCCATGTTTGAGGGATGCAAAGTTCTTTCACAAACCGGAAAGGTGGTGAATAGGAATGAACCCAAATAGCCAAGAGGGACATTTGATGGATACATATAAAGACGATTGTTCGCCGGAACATAGAATTTTGACGCAAATGTTCACCATGCATGCATGCAGCGCATGCATGTATCAATGCATGCATCTCCCCACCCTCCAGCACAACCCCATGAGAAGGAATGTCCCACCTTGCACCCAGTCTCGGTGCCAAGCCTCACTAAGGGGGATCTTTTCCCAGCGCTCTTGTCACCCTCGATCTGATGAAAGTGGCTGCAGAACAGGATCGTGGTCGTTGTTAACCCGCACACCACCATCATCGGAACTGCAAGGCCCGCATGCTGCTGCAGCAGCTGGAGGGCCGGCAACGACATGTCAACTGACCGGTACATGGCCGCGAAAGCTGCAGAGAGTGCACAGATTCCAAAGGCCACGAAGCACAGAGGTTCCCCTAGACCTTTATAACTGAACCTGCATGCATGAGAAACATGCATGTGTACCCATGTACCTGAGCAGTGTTGCAGCATTGAGTTTGGGGAAGGTGGTGAAGTTTTCTCTACCCATATGCAAACCGCCGTTGTATGTTCCAAGTGTGTGCTCAGCCAAGTGCCCGGGGGGGGGGGGGGGGGGTGATGGGGTGCGGTAGTCAGGCGGGGAAAGGGGGGGTTGAGGCAAAAGCCCAAATAGTCAAAATCGACTTCAAAAAAGAACCACGCTTCTGCTTGAAAAATACCTTGTTGCGAATTATGTAAGGCACCAGCTGAATGTCGTGGACACATCTTTCTGATTCAATAACTATGATCATAGGACCGGAAAACAACAAGAGCAGAAATAGAAAAGCACGGAGCAATGCTTTGGTTGTCGCTGATCTGGCTATTTGGGGTCTTTCCTATTTGCAGTCTTTCCCGTCTGTAAAGGACGTGTTCCAGTTGTTGGTGTTGTTATTGGTGTTGTTGTTGTTGTTGTTGTTGGTATTGTTGTTGTTGTTGGTGTTGTTGTTGTTTGTACTGTTGTTGATGTTCATGTTCTGGGTATTGTTGTTGTTGTTGTTGTTGCGAACATTTTATTTTTCCAACTCTTTATTAATTGCTGATGCTAGTTGTTGTGCTAGGAAAGATTTTCGTGATGATGCTGTTCTGGCATTCGAGTGAAGTGGTGGATGCTTTGCGTTCGTTGCCTTCGGCCGTTTGGGTTCATTCCTACTCACTACCTTGCTGGTTTGTAACTAGGTGATTCTAGTTGTTGTTTTTCGTCATTTCTGCACTTCCTTATCCTTAGTTTCCATTGATACACTGGTGACATACTGCGGAATGAAGCCTGCACTTAATTCAGTCTGTCACGAAATATCCTGTGCTCCGCCCTTCATCGTTGTTCCATGTTCTTCACTGTTTCACGAACCATGGAATGGATTGAAAAGGGTGCAGGATCCCAGATGCCAAGCAATTTCACAAACCGGAAAGGTAGTGAACAGGCATGAACTCGAAACAGACAAACCAACGAAGTGTTAGGTTCAAAGCAACTACAGACAGACCAACGAACACAGAAGAACCACCACTTCGCTCGAATGGTACAACATCACCATCACAGCAAGTGCTGTGCTGTAGACTGTAGAATCTAGTATAGAGATGAGAGTGAAGAAAAGCTGGAACAGGAACAAGCTGGGCTAGTGTCTCTGCATCAGAAGGTGCAGCTGCAGTTCGAAATGCCTGTGAGAGGAAACGAACTGAAACAACATTACAAGTCATCGAAATCAATAGCGCATGATTCACTCGAATGTCAAGGAAAGAAGGAGCGGCAGATTGGGTCAAAAAATACTGCTGCCACGAAGGCTGGCGAGAACGAGCACCTGAATGGTGGTCCCTGGTATACATAACCACAGACTATAGCAGCAGCTAGTAGCCACGACGCTGTAGGACACGCGCCGGCTGCCAGTGCACTGTTCAGCTTCAGTACACCCCAGGCCAGGAAAGCTAGTGACAAGCCCAGAATGCTCAGCCACGGCAGCCCTGTGAGGTTGACGATAGATTCAGGCTTTCTATCCTTGCTGTCAACACCTGTCAGTGCGTCAAATGCGTCGTTGCTGCACAAAGTCGTTTGATCCAACAGGCGCATGGAGCAACAAAGGGGTGCATCCGAAAGGCTACTGAAGAATATGCTGCGCATGACGAGCACAGATGAACGAACCTTAAGTTAAGCCAAGCGATCACAAGAATACCTCCCAGGGTGAAGTCCCCGCATGTTGCAGGGAACACACCAGTCACAACATACACAAGCGCCGCGGCCAGCACCATCGGAGCAATTCCGACCGCATACATAGGAGGCTTGATGCATAGGAGCCACAATTTTAACGTGGAGAGCTTGACCTCGCCTTCAGCAGAGCTGGAATCCGCCTCTGTGGTAACAGCGCTTTCTGTCCCGCCGCTTGACTCTCTAAAAGAGAAGCTAACGAGGGACGTTCGAGGAGCTACATGCTGACACAATGAAGACAATCGAGGAACACGTGCTAGCCGACCGGAATTCGTACGGGCGAGAACACGCTGCATTTGCTGTGTCAGCGAAGCAGGGCTGTGAACTTGAAGCAGCGAGGCACAACCCAAGGATGCTGAACTAGTTAGGGTGGCAGAAAGCATGGAATTGCCTTTATAATGTAGCATTTTACACGTAATTGCACTGTTCTCAACCGATACCCAGCTTCATGAACCTTCATGATCGCGATCGATCGCCAGGGCATGCACCTGTGAGATAACCCCGCCATCAAATCTGCATATATACTCCTCCAACTCAGCCCTTCGAGATATCTGCCCTCATTCACTTGTTCCTGTTGTTGGATGTGTTTCTGTGCATTCAACGGCTAAGTTTGATCGAAGAGAACTCTTTAGTCCACTGGGCCATCTTCGGCATATGCAGCGTCGCTCCTGTACAATTACTTCAAGCCAGTAACTTCGTACAGAAGCAGGCGTTTTATGGACTCTTCTCGGAATTCTGCGCTCAGCCTGGATTCGCATGCACCTCTAGGTACCCGGGAACGAATTAGAACACAATGCAATATGGATGTGCTCCCCGGAACCTCTGCCTAACTGGTCCATTTCCAAAACAACATGCGCCTACTGTCGGATACTCTGACCAAAATGCTGCGTGTGCAGCACTTCCAGCTGCAGCAGCCCGCCCTGTGCACCTGACACAGGTTCCACCAGTACTGGTGTCCTCGGTTACTGCTGTAGGATGTCACATGAGGGGATAGAGGTTGCAGCAACATCAAAGGCCCAGTACGTAGAGAAAACAGCAGCGACACAGCGAAGTGTGCGATGCAGGAGCTCCCTCTCCGATCATCAGCCCTGCATTTGGTTCTGCCCTTCTACACATGTGGGGCACATTGGTGTTTATCTCGACGTAAAGAATATCTGTTCGGGGAAAGAAGCATAATCGAGGACTGCGAATTACGCATGCTATACGGGGAAAGGTGTTCTCCTCCATTCTGATCCTTGTTGATTGTTGGATCGGGAGCCCTTGCCGGATAGCACGATTTCCTTTTCTTTCAGCTTCACCTCAAGGATTATCCCCCAGTCTGCAGCCTGCACTGCTCCTACTGAAGCCAGCACCACGAGGGAGTGATACATTAGTTAAGCCAGCGCCACAAGGGAGTAGTGTGCGTGCGAGCATGCATGCATGCAGAGCAGCTACGTGGTGCTGGTGATGGAGCCCATCAAACCCCCCAGACTGCACACACACATATCGAAGTGTTATCTGCAAGCATGCAGAAGCCATCTGGCACGCGTTCTGCTTTCTGTGGAGCTAGTGTGAAGTGCACAGTGACGTTGCGCTGTGGAACATGCCCATCACAGCAAGGGGGGGGTTGCGGCTCCTTGACTTGGGATGCGCGCGGAAGTGGCAGAGTCGCCGCAGCATGCATTGGTGCTGGAGAGGAAGGCGGTGCTGGGCCTACTGTCTGAGGAGCAGCTAGGTCGTACAGTGGGCTCTACAGCTAGAGGCTTCTGTCCAAGGAGCAGCTAGGTTGTACAGTGGGCCCTACAGCTAGAGGCTTCTGCCCCAGGAGCAGCTAGACGCGCTGTTGATGCCAGCTGATCTTCTTAACTAAGCTGAGAACGATGAATAGCTTCTGGAGGTCTATGCAATGGCTACAGTATAAAAGGGCTGCACTTTGGTTGCGCTGGCTGGGCGGCGATGACTGGTCAGCTGAGTGATGTTGGTTCAGAACGTTGTTAAGCTGATCTTCTTGCTGAACTGGAGGCCACTGCGGTGGCTACAGGCGTTTACGTCCCCGTAGACGGCATAACGGATTCGAGTAGTGGCTGCAGAACAACTGTGTCCACTAGCAGTGGCCGTGGAACTACTGACGACAGTGTGTGAGGAGGAAGGGAGAGACACACTGGATAACTTCAATGTGGCAGCATACACATACTGGCACGATGAGCATCTTCATAATGTTATTACGTATGACTACATGTATGTGCAAGTGATGTGTACGTGTTCACTATGCACAGTGCATTCATTCATTTCCTGTCGATGTGACTACATTCATTGATTGCTTACGTTACGGCGCAGTTGTCGATGTAATCAGATTCATTGATTCGGGCAGGTGCTCAACGTTTTCCAACAGCCAGAACCACAAATTGCCCATGGTAGGTCCATTCACTCAGGAATTCTTGCAAATAGGGTGCCGATAAAGACCAGTGGGGCTGGCACAGAAGTGGGGCTGGCACAGCAGTGGGGCTGGCACAGCAGCGGGGCTGGCACAGGAGGAGGGGGGCTGGTCGATGCCTTTGTGTTGTTACTTGGTGTTCGATATCGCTGTGTCCAAAGGGACATGCCTAATATGCATATGGCCTCAGTACAGCAGGTGCCACGCATGAAGCACCTGCTGTACTGAGGCCATATGCATATTGGCAACAATGCCGCATTGCCTGGACATGCCCGCCGCAGGCAGAATGATCATTTGAAATTGGTGGGTATATTCAAGGCGCCCTCTACTCTGTCATTGTGGCGTAACTGGTGGTTCTGCTGCAGAAGATGCAACCACTGCAGGGGTATAGTTAAGGAATGGGGAAAGACTAATTATGTCAGCCAAATGCTCTGAAGGGGGGGGCTATCTCCAAGGTATTCCCACACATGTATCCTAGTGTCTACAGGATACCTATATGCATGAACATGGAATCACGACTTTAAATGCAAGAGATCATGATTTTGCGGGGTGGCCATGATAGAAGTTATTAATTTGTCTGACACGCGGACACCTGAGGAACCTTGGGGCGCTGAGACAACATTGGCTGCCTTGGGCACAGCAGGCACCTCCGGACTGGGTTGCATAGGTGACAAGTTGTGAATAACGATACCCCTGAGCCACTGTGGGCGTGGATGGGATTTGACTGTGTTGTTTTTCATCCCTGCAGTTAGATTTCCTTTGGATTTGAGTCCCAAAATTTTCGCCAAGGATCACGGTAACCCCGATTGGAATGGGCCTCAGCACTCCGAGGAGCGGGGTGGGGGGGCACCTGCCACCTAGGGCTGCCCCAGCCAAAACACAGGAAGGGAATGAAGTTCACAACATGGGCTGCCCCAACCAACACTTCGCTGGCAGGTTCCCTGCACTGGGCCCGGGGCAGAAGCACTTCCGGGCCATGGCGGGTTGCTGGTACATTGTACTGTCTTGTCGTGGAGGTGCGATCTGGATCTATCAAGAGATCAAACATTTTGAGTGGTCTGCTCATGGTGTCAGTTCTTCCTGCGTGACAGCTCCCTGGCTCCATCAGTTGCATCAAAAGCAACAAACCCTATGGTTTAAGGAGCAGGAAATTGTCAGATTTACCTGTAAGTGTGTACATAAGTTGGGTGTGAGTCATCACTTCTGCACTCACTGGATTTGGCCACCAATCCTGGTGCATAGAGCGAAAACAGTGTGTAACATGCCGGAGAGTGTGCGAGAGGCCTAGGGCTGCAGAAATTCTACAACACACTCTGCAGCGTCATCATTGGGTCATTTGTGAGATCCCATGATCCGATACTGCACACGCACAGCACAGAAGTGCCACCGCAACAACCATGAAATTCAATGCTATGTCGATCAGTTCGCTGACTGCTTGCTGTATATGTAAACTATTATGTGCCTGCAGGGCATGGTCTGTGTCAAGTCTGGCCAACGGCGTGTTCGTGGCCTGTCTCGATAGTTGTACACTATGCAGGTAGCAACTAAGCTTGCTGCTGTGTCTGGGGCAGTGATCGTAGTCACAGGCACTACTTTGCTGTTTGTTGCGCGCAAGCTCGGATTGTTTAGGCAAGTCGTTTGGCAAGAAGCGCAAATGGATGAGCTAGAATTCGTGTATGTTGAACACCAAGGAGCATACCAGAACATCGGCGCGGCATTTGAGCAGCTTACGAATGAGCTTGCAGAGAAAGGGGTATCCATTACGCAACACTCTCATACATTCGTTGGTGTGTCCGACTGTACTGTACACTGCCCTGCCTTCGCTGTCCTCTTCGTCACAGCATAGCACAGCGCGCACGTCACCACTGCTGCGAAACAGCGATTGATTACAGCGATTGAGACCTTGCTCATCCGAGAAAATGTCTGGGTGACTCCTGTCCGAATCAGTGGTAGTCTGACAAACAGCTGCCGTGTGGCTCGGCTCGCAATGTATCGACCTGAACTGAATGTCATGCCCCATTACTGTTCTATTTTGAATCGTACGCATCATGTTCCAAAGTGTTGTAGTTGGAGTCAACACGGTGCCTCGTCAACGTCGGAGGCTGTAATGAATGTACTGCGCGGAGGCATCACAGCATGGTAGCCATGGCACGGGTCAGAGAAGCATGTGCTGCCGTGTGTATTGAATTGCGTTTACAGGTGTGCGTGTCGATATGTTCAGCTTTTTCTGAGTTTGAAGTATTGCGACCAATCATGGACAAAGAGAGCTGCAAAGATACCAGCAGTGCACTGCAGGTTTGTATAAGGATGATCCAGGCAAGGTACCTCCTGAGAAGCTGTCATCTCTGGCCGGTGTGGTACTCGATGCTGAAACCACACAGAAATGTGGCCTCCCATCGAAGAAGTTTGAGTCCCAAACGACCCTACAGACGGTATTTCCTTACTATGGACTTCTGTCCATCATGTTGGCCGTCTACAAATGCTACCCTGCTCTTGCCAAGGCATGTGGTGATGATGGTGAAGACAAGTATGGAGAGTGTATTGAGGTATACAACTTGCATGCACGCACGATAACATTCCATGCTGTCAAGAAATAATTAACTGAGCTGTGCTCTGTCTGGATCAAATTGTGGTTTTAGCTTGCATGCAGCCGCATGGTGCTGTGTGGCACTAGTGGCACTGAAGTATCGTGTGCTACCATGTGTGATTACATCGACAAGGGCGCGGCTCACAAGCGATGCCTTGTGTTTACGTGTGACTCCCAAACTGTAGTGTACAAGATTGAACTTGGAGTTGTGGAATCAATTGTAGATCGGAGGAATAATGTAATATGAGGACATGAGCACGCTGTTCGAGGTGGATTCGATGCTTTCATTGGTTCACCTTATGCTTGCACAAGTGTTTATCCAGTAGTCTAGCAACATTCATGAAGCTATCTCCACTGTGGCGCACGTCATAAGCACAAACAGTGCACGGACCAGGGAGCATCCGCCATACAGCACCATCGCTTAGAGCCACAACCAGCGACTACAAAAGTTCCACCACGCGGCACAAAATACACCAAGTCAGGACAATATGAACAGCCAGCGCCAGACGCCTACGCACCAGCACCTCATGTCAGCACCACAACGGGGAGACAGAACACACAGGCTGATACCAATGGCCGAAGCGTGTGCAAGGCACCACCAGGGGTGGCCGCCGCCCGACCCAACTAGGAGGTAGCGCAGCATGGGGAGACATCAGCGGCAGCATGTCAGTGGCAGGACGCGGCGGATGTGGGAGGGGGTTATCAACAGGGAGGCAGGCGCAGGGGAGGGGCAGTGACACTGTCGGTATGGGTATGCTGTACCATTATCACCAGGGCCTGTCTCAGCTGAATGTTGGTGTCAGTAACTCTTGACGGTTTCGCAAGCGGGTTCCTGGTCGCAGTCGCGCTCTGCAGTGGCTGCCGCTCGTGGCTAGGATGCATGTGACACGTGAACAGCATGAGATTTTGGTCATGAGCCCAACTCTTCCAAACACGCAAAACCCAGGCCTGGGAAGGATGCACCTAGAAATATGGCTCGATAGAATTGCGCATTCCTTCTCTGCTATGCGTTTTGTGCAGCTTTGGGAACCTAGTGCTTCGACACTGTCAATGCGGTGGGCACGTCTTCAAACACGCAATGTGTTGGCATCGCCGTTGCCTGCTCTTACGCGCGCCCGAGTACTGTCTAGATGTAAAGCAGAGTTTGATGATAGGTTAATAAGCGCAGAGAGTGCTGGAGACGCTGTTGTGGCCCTGGAAGTGCTTGCAGAGGTACTGCCCAAATGAAGAGCATTCCAAGTTGTCCTGCCAACATACTGGCTCAGAATGTAACGAGTATTCCCTTTCAGCTTGCTTGTGTGGCTAAAATGGCTTTGCTGTTCATTTACTGGCTGCTGCATGCTTCTCGGTGCCTGCATGAGGACCTTCGTTATCGAGCAGAACTATGCGTACAGGCATCGGCTGTGAAAGCTACAATTGCTCCAGCTGCAGCCGAAGCTGGCGCAAGAGCGTTGTGCGAGCTGTCAGCGCAGCGAGCACTGAAAGCCATCCAGCAGCACGTGCTAGACAAAGGCGAGCAACCGTGCTTCAAGAGCACTATTCCTACACTGTCTAAGGCCCTTGCCAAAGCAGAAGATAAGGATGGATTTGAAGCGCTGCTGGAAGCTGTCGAGCCACATCTGCTGTCTGTGTGTGTCCCAGAGTCAGAGGAGTCTGAGCACACAATGGAAGATCAGCATGACTGCATGAGATGCATGAACTTGATGCTGCGAATGCAAGGCAAGGTAGATATTGACTCAGCAGTGGAAAAAGTGAACAGGTACGTCGTTCACAAGACAATCTAAATATTCTGCTTCAGGTCATCATTTCAGCAGTTTAATTGACACCCTTCTGCAAGCACGGTAACCATAAGTACAAGTATTGAGCTGGAAAAACAAAAAGTTGATTGTGGTTTCTTTCTCAGCTTTTTGAGCTGGATATCGTGCTGCACCTAGCAAACCGGAATGGAACTGCTGGACCACTAAACGTTTCCTGAAGCAGCAAGCAACGGCCTGATTTCAAGTACACACTGAAATTTTTTATTTCTCGCTTTCATTCTTACAGATCTAGTGTTGAGAGTATCAGTGTTGCGAATGGAGTGTGTTTCACAGCTCAATGCAGCCACTGAGGACTCAGAGAAGTCCACCTGTGCAGTGACTTAAGTCATTCAACTTGATACAAACTGACAGCAATTTTCGGCAGCAGGATTGTGTAACATTGGTGCCAATCAACTGGCAGCTGGAGCAACTGTGCATTGTGCATACAGTAGCTGTGTCAGGGAGATCCAAGAAAGCATGAGGTGTCCGTAACTGAACATATATTGGGTCGTGTTGACCTTTGCTTAGTAGCTTTAGTGTCTTCGTGCCGCACTTTTCGAAGTCTATTTTTGAGCCTTCCAACAAGGATGTCTATACCTTGATGAACGCAACAGCATGCCAGCATAGATTAGCCTTAGTATATGTATGGATGCTAAATGTATGCTAATTTCTAAATGGATGCTAAATGTATGCCCTTTTTGTACTGTATGCTGACGCTAGTGTTTCATTGTAAGGGAACATGGATCGCCATGTATGCCAAGTCTGTTATTTCCTGTGCTGTGGGTATGCTGATGCTGCTGTGTGATCTCAACGCGAAAAACTGGTACATATTAGCAAACGTTCTGCCCTGCCTGGCAGCTGTAGCCGAGGTCTGATTCTGGTGCTCGTGTTACTCCCCATATACTGTTGGTGCCGCTCTGCATGCTTTCCCTGGCCTGTTACAAAGAGCTCAAAACCAGCTGCTCTACAGATATTGACAAATGCACGTCACCCTGATGCTTCCACTAACATGCACTTCCATGCACAGCTCCACGACGACAGAGCCCTATTGTACTACTCCAGCAACGTCAAAGTACTACAAACAAGTACACTCCACGCTGTTATTCTGCTCTGCGCTCACTCCCTAAGGCACAGATAATGCCCCTGAATGTGTGAGTGCAGGTGTGATGTGCAGTGTGCAGAGAATGACATGCTCTGCCACATGAAACTAGTGGAGGGGATTCCATGCTCAGAACGTCTTAACCGTTTTGGGCATACTGACTACTCCGCAGAAGCCGCCGAATTCATAACCCAATTCCAAACAAATACCGGAAAGGCAGCATAGTGGCAAGAGCCCAAAGAATCAGAATCAACGATAAAAAAGCTACACAACTTCACTGTGTGACAACAGGTGGTCATAGTGTAAATGATGTGGTCATAGAATCAAGGGGGTTTTATAAAAGGTGGTCATAGAATGAAGGAGCTGTTATAACAGGTGGTCATGGAATGAAGGACGTGTTGTAACAGGTTGGTGCAAACCGGTAAGGTAGTAAACAGGCATGCACCTAAACAGACAACTACACAAAAGAACCACGACTTCACTCGAATAGCAAACCAGCACCATCACAAGAGTCTTTCCCAACACTCTCAGCCAAACTGGGATAGTCATGACAAAACACAGTGCCACAACCCCTGCGATAGTAACAGGTGGAGTACTATGTGTGCTGTTTTAAAAGCATACTACACAAAAGTTACATCGATATTTGGTTGAAAGTTACATCGATTGTTGGTGGCGCATTCCCCCGGCTTGAGTCAGTCCCTATACTCATGTGTCATGGCTTCGTGCACCATGTGGGTAGAGAAGCTAGCTTGATTCCCTGTCGTTGCTTCGGTAGTGGCATATCCTGTGTCGTCAGTGCGAGGTCGAGCTAAGTTGGCATGCGATGATTTGCTGGTACATGAGCTATGCTATGGAGTGAAGCCTGAAACTGTACACACTACACGAAAGTAGCATCGATAGCGTGTACCCTACAAACCGGAAAGGTACTAAATAGGCATGAACCCAAACACCCAAAAGCTTTTAACACAAATAGTTACATCGATAGCATAACACATGGTGGTATCAAACCATAGCATAATACACGGTGGTATGAAAGCAACGATCACTTGCTTTCCTTCAGGTACCACAAGATGGGAATCATCATAGAAGGCAGCACTTACTCACAGCTTGCCGCTTCCAGCCTCACCGCAGGCAACTTCCCCCAAGCAGAGGAGCTCCTGGAGATGAGGGACTACCTCTGACAGCCAGACTGCGATTCACGATGCGTTGCAACCCTGTTAGGTGGTATAAAGTATCAGAGTTTGTCGTCTCGTTTATACATCCACGTTTGTGTAATACGGCCACGTTTGTGCTCTGGACAGGTAAATAGAGTAAACCAAGCACAGGATAAACGAACTTCTGATGAGGTTAGCCGATGGGGTTAGCAGATGTGATGGGGTCCCTTAAAAACTGGAGAGGTAGTGAATAGGCAGGCGGTACACGGTATCAGAGTTTGTCGTTTCGTTAGTACGGCCACGTTTTTCCTCTGGACAGGTAAATGGAGTAACCCGAGCACCGGATAAACGAACTTCTATTCTAGTTAGCAGAGGTGATGTGTCCTCACAGAACGCGGCCGGTTAAAAAGTGAGAGCCGGTGTGACGGGCCGGCGCTATACTTGATTCTTGCTGCGGGATCCTGTGGGATGCGCACCTCTTTCATTAATACATGAAAGAGGGGCGTTCTGAAGGATGGGCCACCTTCAAGGTGAAAGCACGCGTGTGTTGACATCGACAAGGGTGCGGCTCACAAGCACAAAAGGTGCACCTGAAACGAGCACTTGAACCTAGTCAACCACGCAAGCACCGTAACCAGCAACGATGCAACGCCTACCAATGACCCAACCTACGCAACACCAACAGAAACTAACCTATCCACAACCAAGCAATAATCCCGCCAGGGACAGCACCACACCCTACACACAAACGCCACACGTCAGCAGCATGGCGAGGGAACTACACAGCAAAGCACGAACAGCCCAAGCGCGCGGACCAGCGCATCCGGCGCGGCGCCACCGGCGCGGCGCCCGCCAGGTTTCACCAGGACAGACCACAGCAGGATAACCTAGCGTCCGTGGGGCGGCCACAGGAGGCGGGAGGGGAGAGGGACATGGAGCCAGGAGCTCGTGAGGGGGCTGGCGGAGGGAGGCCGGGAAGCAAGGGGCGCCGGTGGTGGTGGGAGAGCGGCTGAGGAGATGGGAGCGATGCGCCGGAGGCAGAAGGCGCCGGCAGGAGGAGAGGGGCGGTGGGGTGGGAAGCACTGATCACCAGTTTCGCTTAGTTAGATATAACAATCCTGATTATTTTGGACTAATTTTTGGGTGTGTGACCTGACAAACGCAGCGACACTGGTGATCACTGGTGGGGAGGGGAGGGGAACAAATGCTCCTCCGAGCGCTGACCCAAAGGGCGTGGCCAAGGGACCAAGCAACAGAGGTCTAGCGCCAGAAGTGTACCTAGCGCTAACTACGCCTAGAATGACGTCCCAACGACTTTTACAAACCGGAAAGGTAGTAAATAGGCATGAACCCAAATAGCCAAAATCAACTAACACAAAACATCCACCACTTCACTCGAATGGCACAACAGCACCATCACGAAAGTCTTCCCCAGCACTCTTAGCCAAACTGCGATAATAGTGACGAAACACAATGCCACGACCACGAGCCAGGGCACAACTCCGATACTGCCTACTGATTCGCAACCACAGACCACGATCTACAACACCAGTGGAACAAGCAACAGTAGCAACGACACATGTATGTACTAAACTAGGTGAACGTTCCCTTCCCCGCGCCCTGCCGATGTAGTCACTCAACTAGAGAGATTTCATCGGCAGGACTGTAGAACTAGATATTGAGTCCAGACGGCAAGCATGCGCAGGAGAAGTTCAGGCAGAGGTAACAGCACCGAGGAAACCTAGAGAGCCCCACTAGCAACTAGAAACCCAGAAGCCACTAAACTTGGTGAACGTTCTACAATGACTCAGCTTGGCCGAGCGCTGACGCAAATTGCGCGCAAAGGGCTGCCACGGAGTACGTGTGACGGCTAGTTCTTACAAACCGTGTGACGGCTAGTATTGGCATGCTTTCTGAAGCAACTTTACTTTTCGTAGCACCGTGTTCAGGGACTGACTTTTTGCGCATTCGCTATCGAGTCCTATGGGTACCTTGACACGAAGGCTAGTGACTACATTCGCCACTTGGCTGTTGCTGCTGCTGGGACTGGTCATGTGAAGTATGGTAGTTTCTTGGCTAGTGTGCATAGAGAATTGAGTGTAGCGCTGTGCAAAGGCAACCACGCGCTTTTCCGAGCTGGGGTGCAGTTGTACACTCGTGCTAGTGGTCGTGCTCGTATTCCTGGGCTCCTCATTCCATCGGATGAGGTTGAGTAGCTCGCCGCTGCCCTCCCTATAGTTTCCTCTTGTTGCATTTCCTGTCTTTAGCTAGGGTTCCAACCGCCCCCCTCCTAGTCATGCATTGTGCTTCATGACCGAGTCTTTGTCGATGTAGCTACTTTTCGTAGCACTTCCATGAGGCTGCTGTTTCTGGGTTCCAACTACTTTCGTGATGGTGCTGTTGTGCCAGTTGTTCGTAACTACTAGTTACTCGACTGTTGTGCCAGTCGAGTTGTGCTTAGTGAGGAATGCTGCGGCCTTTCAGGAGGCAGCTGCCCATCTCGCTGCATGCATGCATACAAACTTGCGCATTGATGGACAGGACAGGGTTAATATGATAAAGTGGTTGCAACGAACCGTGATATCTCATCTATCACTATCTTGGCATCAAATCGTATCCGACATTAAGGTAGTGATTACATCGACAAGGGCGCTGGAACTGAAGCTAACAAGAATGAACCAACGGAGGTAACGGGGAAGGTAACTAGCAGATGCCATGGAGCAGGAGGTAACACTAAAACACTACCTAGGCACACAGGGGCAACCGAACAAACTATTCAATCTCATCCGTGGGATGCAGTAAACCCTCCACCGGGGCCCTGCCAGCCGCACGGGCGTATAGCTGCACCCTCGCACGGAAAAGCGCGTGATTACCGCGACACAGAGCAACACTAATCTCTCTATGCACACTGGCGAGGAAAGAGCCATATTTGACCTTGCCAGTGGCTGAGGCCGCAGTAGCCAGGCAACGCATGTAGTCCATAGCCTGCTTGTCCACGAATCCGTAGGTTTCAATGGCGAAAGCGTAGAAGGTGAGACCTTGGACTTTGTATTGCTCAAAGCTGCGGCACTTGCGGCGCCTGGCAACTGCCGCTGCGGCTCCAGCATGTGCAGCAGACCCATTGCGGAGGGCCGTGTCACACACAGGGTGGGTAACCACTGTGTCGATGGCGGTGGGACCCGGACCGGGAGTGACTATGGCATAGATGTCGCCACGTGCTTGTCCAGCACCATCCCCACGAGAAGGGTCGAGTTCGTGGTAGAGGGGCTCGCGGGTGCTGGAAATGCAGGCTTGGCGGGTTGCATTGCGGATCGCATCAGTGACTAGATCATGCCTGTAGTGCTTGTAGCTACTGGGCGTGCGGTTGCAAGACAGGGCATGACTGGCATCATTTCCGTGGATTGTCGCACCGCAGTAGCACTTGGCGGGGGGGGCGCCATGATCAAAACCAGTAGCGCCTAGCCTGAACTGAGACGAGTCCACAAACTCCCCATCGGAGAGAGAAAGGCGGGAGCTGGTTGGTAGTTAAACCCCTTCATGGGTTTCACTCGAAACTGGATGCACAGTGCAAAAAGTGCAACTCAGATTCAGGATTCCCGCACTTGTAAACGCCCCGAACCCAAAGGCAAACACTCGAGTCTGGGGCGCTTTCTGTCAGCACGGTGATGAAGTGCCCAGCGACGTCAGACTGCACACCGAATATATTTGCGGCCGATTCTTGAAACGGCAGCGGAAGGAAAATTTGGCGTGTTACCCAGGGATAAATTCAGAAGTCACGGCTCAAGCATAAATTGTGATGTGTTAGAGTTTTGTGCAAACTGTGTGCGTATTCGCGCACGTCTCCACCGTGTCACCTCAACGCACGGTGTCACCCCTCCCTCGAGGGAGCTCAAGAGCAAGCACAAGTGTTGCAAGAGCAAGCACAATTGTTGCAAGAGTCATGCACAATTGTTGCAAGAGTCATGCACAATTGTTGCAAGAGTCATGCAGAATGACGCATCAGCGTCCCTGCTGCAGCTGCTGGGCACCTGGATGAGTATACGCAATGTCCCAAGGCCTCGATTTCAACTGAGGATGTAATCACTGAGGATGCCCAGAACTATACTCAAGTGATACTCAAGCTCCGGCAGCATATGCATCTGTGTATACATGCCACTTTAGTTTCTACTAGTTCGTGGTTCGAAGTTGTTGCCAAGCTGCTGCCCATCCTCTTGCCCTTGCAAATCCTACTACAATCCTACTATTTAAAAACTGGTCTTCAGGTAACGCGGGAGTCAGACGTGCCAACCGAGTTGCAGCGAGAGATTCAGCAACCCAGGCTGGATGCTGGGCGATTCGAAGCAACGTCGGAGTTCACACATAAACAAGAGATACGCTTGCGAAACGTTTGTTCTGTCGTGTTAGTTTCTTGCGCTTTTCCACTTCCATTTCTCTATTGTTTCACCATATTGCACAGTCATGAACGCCTTGCCAGCTTTGCTGCTCGCTGCGGCGCTTCCTTCAGCACTGGCCGCAGATTTGGCCATTAAGAACCCTTATGACCCAAACTTTTATGCAAACCCCTGCCCGGTGACCTGCCAGACGCAGATGCAGTCCCCCATCAACCTCCCGGTGGCACAGTCTCTGCCGCCAGTGCCCGATGATCTCATCACGGACATACGCATGCCTGTGGTTAAAGATGCTATCTGTTGTGAAATATAGTTGTTATAAGTATGAGGGCAATGCATGACCGTGGGATTGGCATGCATTGTAGACACTAGTTCACAGTTGCAGTTCACAGAACACGTGTGCACGAACACGTGTTCAGAGCCAGTACTGTATTGTGTACTGTATTGCCAGTAGCTTCGCTGTGGACACAGTGAGAGAGTTGGCGATGCAGTGAGATGTGTGATGCATGTGTTGTGCCAGTAGGGCAATATATAGTCTTGTTAGTAGTGAAGCCAGCACGTTCAGCTTAGAGTGCAAACTGCTGTTTCACTACAGGTTATGGGCCCTGAGTCCTGAACTGCAGCGGCTGAGCGTCGGTGCAAGACTCGCGATCGGTGCGTGTTCGTGTCCTCACGGTTCGTTCACAGCATGAGTGGCACAGATAATACTTCTGCAAAGCTCCCAAAGCTCACACGTGCGAGCAATTGGGATGTCTGGTCCGCTCAGTTCGAGGAGTATCTTCGTTTGAAAGGTCTGTCGCAATGGCTCACAGTGGAGCCTACCCCTGGTACCGATGTCTCAGGGGACGCGAACTGCAAGGGACACATTATTTTGTCCACATCTGTCATCGCGCTTATACGCATCATCAAGAACGCTGCCAATTCGAAAGCGGCTTGGCAGGCGCTACGCGAAGATTTTGTCGGCCGCGAGCGAGTGCGGCGGCGTGAGATCAATCGCGAGAGCAAAGACTTTCGCTAGAAGAAAGGTGAAACGTTCACGGATTACTGTGATCGGGCAGCTGACCACCACGCGAAGGTGGAGTCTATGAAGGGGAGCACACTGCAATACGCCGACGACTTCATTCTCGGCTTGTCAGAGCCCTTCCGTTCCAACAACAGCGCTCGCCTCACCAAAATTGTCGATGCAGAGTCATTCGAGGCTCTGCTTTCCGAAGTGCGCCAGTCCAGTCGGCTGTGCACTGTACACAATTCCAAGGATGGCACTGCGCTTGCGGCCACTCGCAGCCGAAAGTTCACAGGCAAGTGCCACTACTGCCAGAAGCCTGGGCACAGGATTGCTGACGGTCGTAAGAAGAAGCAATCAGTCCCCCCCGGAGCGCCCAGCGGCGGCGTTTGTGTGCGAGGGTGTGGCTGCGGCAGCGAATGCTTGCAGTCACCACGACACTATCTTGTTCGACACATGTTGCACTGATCATGTCGTTCTTGATCGAAAGTATCTGACAGATTTTCGCTGTGATTCTGCT